>CAEGAD010006015.1:0-55799 GCA_903067055.1 Poeciliopsis paucimaculata | reverse complement strand
CCCCCCCGCCCCCCCCCCCCCCCCCCCCCCCCCCCCCCCCCCCCCCCCCCCCCCCCCCCCCCCCCGCCCCCCCCCCCGGCCTTATGTCGCTGCCTCAGTGACGCTCAGTGTTAATAAAAGCTGGGCACAGGGGCTGAATAGGGCTCTTTTCTGTCTCATTCAAATACCGCCAGAAAGCACTTTCATTCTGCTGATAAAGTAGAGGCAGAGTGTGTGTGGTGGCATGCTGGAGCGGCAAAACCTTGCTCTCTGTCTCTGTGTGTGTGTGTGTGTGTGTGTATTCCAGGAGCATCTCCATGTATTTGTCCTCCACCTCCCCATGTGTCTCCCACTCTGTCTCTTTCACTGGCATTCACACCCTGAACGAGCAGACAAGCAGAGGAGAGGCTGCACAGCCTCGTTGTCGGCCCAGACTACCAGAACACACAGGGTTGCCAAAGTATAACACTTCAGTTTTGTTAATTTTACGTCAAAATTATGTTTATATCTTTGGGAGTGACAGACCACCACGACTCCCCTGACGCCCCCCTTAGATTCACCAGAAGTCTTTCTTCACGAAAGTATCGCCACCACATGATGCCATGTTTTACTGAGAGGATGACATCACGTGTTACTTGTATTGCATGAAAGGGAAAACATAACAATTTGATGTCATCATGCCACTTCCACGAAGTTCAGATTTGTAAGAAATGTACAGTCATCGGATTCTCCCACCTGAGTTGTGGAGCTGGTCAGCTCCTCCAGAGTCACTGACTCACCGATCAGCTCATGTGGACGGCCATGTTTTTTTAGGTTCACAGTTTGAATGTCAATATTTGCTCTATTTTCAGTTGCTGCGGTTCACCTTCACACTGCACTGCGTCAAACAAAACAAACTAGTTGTTCACCTAACTCGCCTGTGATGGCGCTGCTCCAAGAACTACTGAAGGAAACAACATAAAAACCTATGAAGAAGACACAGAGCACAACTCTGCTCTTCGTGAAATGTAATCAATAATGGAGCAGTGTCAGATTTGAGCGTTGAAGGATTACTCTTTTGTCTTTTGTAAAAGACCAAGAGCATTTGACTCTCATTTGTTTCGGTTATATTTACCCAGAATGCCCTGCTAAAATTGTCAGTAGCCTGCTTCTGCAGCCGTCTCTGGTTCGCTTGGATCCATGTGTGAATTCAAACCGCACCAGAGTTCACTTGAACCAAACTGAGACCTACTGTAGGTTTTAGGCAACCAGAGTTTGATCAGAATATAGTTGCAAATTCACACATCCCCAAGCGAGCCAGACTTTAGGCAAACAAACTAGAATTTGATTAAAGCAGACTAACCAGTGAAAGCACCCTTACCTACACTAATGGCTGTAAAGTGACAAGATATGAGAAAAAGTTCAACAGCGTGAGTATTTTTGCACAGCACAGGATTAATGCTCCGATGGCTTGCTTTGCATGATTACTGATTAAATCACTTAAATGCAAAGTATCGCATTTGTAAAGCAGGAGTTGACCACTCTTGTGCTTTTGTGTGTCTCCCATTGGTCTAAGCAGCTGCTAGTTTGCTTCTGCCTTGGGCCACAACTCTGAAAGGATCAGAAAAGAAGGAAAATAACAAAATCAAGCATAAAAAAAAAAGAAAAAAGATGAGAGACAGGTGAACAAGGAGAGACAGGGCAGAGGAAGAGAGGAACAACAGGAAAAATGTTTTCAGAAGCCGAAAAACAGACATCAAAACGTCTGCAGACAAGACAGATAAGGTGAGAGAGAGAAGAAAAAAAAAGTAGGAGAAAAGGACAAGATAAAGGAAAAAAAAGTGAGAACAACACTGCAAGTGAATAAAATGGAAGTTCTTGGTTTAAACCACCCCTTCCTCCCCCTCCTCTTCCTCTTGTTGTCAGGGGCTCGGCTGGAGTTGCATTCCAGCGCGTCGCTCTCAATCCCCGTTACTCCTGGCAACACAGTTCCTTGATCTGGTCCCGCGTCATGCCGGGCAGAGAAGGAGGAGGTGAAGGTAAAGGAGGAGGAGAAGGAGGAGGAGAGGGCTGAACAGGGGATGGTTGAGAAAATGAGAGAAGGAGGCGAGGGGTGTAAGAGAGATGAAGTGGAGGGAAAGAGAGAGAGAGGAAATGAAGGAATTGTCAGCAGTGAAAGAGGAAAAGAAAAGAGGTGTGAAGGAGGAAGTTAAAGAGGTGAGGAGAAGGGAGGCAGAAGGAACGAGACATCCAAAGGGGGAAAGCTATAAGATAGGAAGGTGAATAAAAAGCAAGGAGGGAATAATGTATTAAGTGAGGCAAAAGAACGAGAAGAAACTAATAAAAAAAGAATTGAAGTCTTAATACAGGCACACTCCCACCAGTCCTCCTTCTCGATTAAAAGAAAATCACTGTTAAGGATCATTTACTTTTCTTAAGGCCATTAGAGTCAGAAGGGTTTGTTCTGAAACGCCTGGTATAATAAAGTTTAATTAAGTGGAGTAAAAGACAGCGAAAGTGGAAGGCGGCGCGGATGGTTTGCTTTCAAATCACAGATGGTCTAAGTCATATTTCGACAGCTCATGGCAATCGCTCCATAAATGCCTGAGCTCACAGACAGGTGGGATTCAGACTGAACGAAAAAGTTTGAACAGTTCTTCCACTGAATTATTTTTAGACATAAATTGCATAAACCTGCCGAGCTGTATCACGGAGATCTGTTTAATGTTTGAGGATGAGAGGACATTTTAATTAATGTGGGTGTCTTAATAAAAAAAAAAAAAAAAAAGGCTTACCTTCACGAAACCAGTATTCGTTCTGCTCAATCGTCTCACAAACATCAAGAAATGTTAATTGCCGAGCTTTACTATTTATGTGCTGACAGAGATTCTGACGTGAAACTGTGTGACGAGATGGATCCTGGCCACCATCCTTGAATCTCTAATGTCCAACCACCTTATGGGTGTAAATACGAATCTAAGTACAAGATCTAACACCTTGTGAAGTTGTAATAATATCAAGATTCAAATACAATACTTGGATTTTGTTTGTTGTTGTTATTTAGAGCACAGAAATCATTCAGAAATAATTATATATTTATTACAGATCCAGAAGGGTCAATCAGGTGTATTTTTTTTAAAGTACCTTGTTGCCACTTTGGAGGACCACAACATATTAATGTACTGCAGGGAAAACATTAGGAGGGTTCCAGCAGTCTAAAACAAGTTTTGCGATAAGCTTCTGTAAATCTGTTTCATATTCAGCCCATTTCTCTTGTGGATTTCCTCACGGTTCTGTTAGAGCCCATTTTATTCTCTCTATAAATGCTCCATCTCTTTGGCAGCATTTTAAGATAACATAACATTCCCTTTCATAGCAACTCTTGATTTAGATCTACATACCCCTATTTTCTAAGTACTGCTTTGTGTTTCAGATGCATCACACCCTGGTCAGGTGCGTTCTGGTTGGAAGTCAGAAAATTACAGACTAACTTTTGTCAGTGCAAGTCAAAAATGTTGTTTTTTTCCCTCCATGTTCACAAACAGAAGGTGCTTTATTTGTCCTGCTTCGCTTATATCTGGATTTCTACCATCGGAAGTGCAACTAAATAATCACCTTTCAATACGTTTTAAATGTGCAATGAAACAGCCAGATTGGATATTGAACAGAAGGCTGCTGACCTCTCACTTTTAGAGAATTCGTCTTTCTTCCCGTGTTTGGAATCAGGATCTCAGACAATCCAGCTAACAAGCACAAACAGAAGGCCGAACAAATCATGAATGTCTCTAAACCCCTTATTTGTTTTTGAGAAGTAGATTATTATCTACGAATCCGACTTTAAGTTGTAGCATTTTGTAATATTATCGCACGTATTTGAAGATCGATGTCAGTCAGAAAAACCATTGTGATCAGCTTGCTTTGGTATCACTGACTGCTTCGCTTAGCCAACATTAGCAGCACAAGCTAATAAGATAACCGGATATCTATCATGTTTACCACTAATAAAATGTTCATGCTGAAACTATCACAGCCTAATTCACAAATGAGCTTTGTGATGATGTGTTTTGAGACGAGTAGATTTTTTAATTCAGAGGCTTAAATCAAATCCTATTTTGTAGAGGCTCGAAATGCGTTATTTTTTTGATGCAAAGAACTTTGATGTTCACCTCCAAGTTCAAATGTAGGTCTAAAACACAGTGAGATACATAGAAGTGGTTCAACAGAAAACACTCTGTTCCTAAAATACGAGAAAGTGTAACGTCTTTTCATCAGAGCGCTTCTGTCAGCTGTATGACAGAAGCAGAATAAAACAATGCTTATGATCTAAATAAATAAAATCCATTTGCAATGAAAACATTGCAAAAACCTAGACAACAGTGGGTGGGATGGCGAACCATGTGACACTTTCCAGCCGAAGGCTACAGCACTGTATTGAGCTGAGGTAAAGAAATAGACTGTGGTAATCAGTTGGACGAAAACGTGCAGATTGTAAAATCTTGATGAAACATGGTCGCCCACCTGCGTCCCAGAAACCTCGGAGGGACAAACACTCTGAGAGACCTCACCGTATACTCAGGTGCTGCTGCTTCAGTCAAGACCAGCAGCATGATGCAAAAACACATCCACACCTGTAGCTGGGTTGCATACCAAACTAAACAATACCAAAAGCATAAAAAAATTGGATCAATTAATTTTTTTCAATTTAAGGAAAAGACAAAATAGAGGGATATGGATACTATACCTATAAAAACTATAAAGCTTTGAAATTTTGAAAGCCAAAAATTTTAGTGAAATTATTTGGCCTTAAGGCAATTTTGTCAATGGATAAATATGAAACTGCATCAGATTGATTAACAATAAGCAAATGTGAAGCATTTTAGGTGACAACGGCTATATTTAACATTCCTGCTTCCTGAAGAAGCAGCCTGTAGTCTTAGTAATACCTAGTCACATTTTTAAACTTCCTGTCAACTTTTAATATTTTATGACACACACACATGCACACGCACACACGCACACACACAAAATGACCCACTGCTGGACTGCCGTGGTGCCCTTACCAAATATAATCATATAATCAGAGGAGGCATTTTGTACCCCATTCTGTTTGTAAGATATAAAAAACAAACAAACAAAAAAACAAAAACACAAGTTTACCTCGGATCTTTTTACACACTGGAAAACAAGCTGACAGCAGCGATAAAAGGTCCAAAATGTTTACAGGGGTGGTGCTGTATTGTGAATATGGATGACGCATTAGGAAGCAATGAAGCAGAGCTGGGATTTTACAGCTGTAATCAAACATGTCGCAGTCAGTCTGAGGAGGAGAATATGAATTTCTCTGCATCTGTGAAGATGGATGCCCCTTTAGAAAGCAATGTAGAGCTTTCCCCTAAAGTAAGAAGCATCATTTTGCTTTCCTGGACAGATTTGCTTTGGATAAGCTGACTAATGTTTTAAACACTTCAACTGAAGAAGAGGGTAAATATATATATATATATGAATGCTTAGGACTATTTTCTCAAAGATAACTTCTCCAAGAGAGAATGAAATAACAACTTCTGATCATTGCTTTTGGCATTTGAGCCTTTAAAAAGAGAAGAAAAAAAACACAACAAAAAAAAAAAAAACAAAACAAAAAAGCAGGGAGAATAAACTCCTTCCGCTTGACTGGATGTGATTATACAAAAACATTAGTCGGGTAAGAGGTGAGTGAGGAAGAAAGCAGAAGTCAAAAAAGTGAGAGACAAAAATACATCAGAAAATGAAACGTTTGAGGCGGAATTGAACATAACAGAGGAGAACAGCCTGCAATAGAAAAACATGAAATATGAATAGGCCCTTGATGATATTCCCACTCTATCTGCCTGTCAGTAGGACTTCATTGATATTCAGCGGAGAGCTCCTCTTCCAGCAGCACATATCAAAAGGCTGCGTTATGATCAATAAACATGCCATGGGAATCAAAGCCTTTTTCTTTGATGGCATTGGTCATTTGCCCAGAAACTGTTTGGAAGCAGGAGCCGGGCTTTGAAGGCGGCCTGGTATGAGTCACTGGTTACATTTACAAGAGAGCAGGAGAGAGAGAGAGACGAAAAAATCAGATTTTTAACCTTTTGTGGGTCAGCTGAGCTGCTGATCCTCTTGTTGCCGTCTCAACAGCAGAGAATGAGACGCCGGAGTGTCTCTCCTCTGCTTAGACAGCCTTGAAAAGAGCAGTTGTAAAAAAAAAAAAAAAAAAAAAAAAATTCAGAGCTGGGATTGACTGTAAAAAGAAAATCTATATAAACAGCTTGCATCCTTCAACTTTTTGATTGATAACACTGCAGTAACAACAAAGCGTGTGACATTTCCAAGGCATCCTGTGGGCTTAGGACTGATTGAATGTGTGAAACTGTTTGAAAATGCTGCACAAATTAAGTTTTAAAAAGTACTTATCTGTTTATTTTGGATATTTGTATACTGAGTAAAAATTGACCTCAGAGGTCAAGGTATTTATGAAGCCTAATTCAACGCATTCTAGATTTAGTGAAAAAAAAACAAACTCATTTTACATTTGACACCTTTGAGAGTCAATCCTATTTTATTTGCCTCAGACTGAAGCATATAATACCTGCCTCATGACTGTGGTATTGTGGTGTCAGACATTTAGTTCTCCAGATATCCAGAAAGACTTTCAAAAATGTTTAGAATTTTTTTGTGCTTTTTCCATTCAGTCGAACGCCACAGCATGTTGTGCATGATGTCTTTAAACCATCAGGGGAAGCGGACAAATGGAGGATCAGAGAAGTGGTCGAGTCTGAAAAAGGTCTAGCACAGGATTTGAAATTGTGTTTTTTTCATGGTGAGTCTATAAACAGTTAAAACACACACACACACACACACACACACACACACACACACACACACACACAAAAAGCACTTTTATTCACACTGGCAGTGCTGAAAACCAATAAAAGCATTGTTCCCCTGAATAGTTGCAATCAATAATGTTCTTGTGCTTATCTCAGTTACTTTTCTCTAAGCACATCCTTTCATGTCCCAAACACCAACGAGAAAAGATGCTTTTTCCGTTGCAGCAGCACCAAGTTTAAGATTAGTGGTTGTCAAGTAGATTTTGTGATCCTGTATACTAAGTATACAAATAACTGCTATGTTCAATCAAAAATATTGATCTATCCATAAGCCACCATACCTGCATACAAAAATAAAATATTGTTAAAATAATTTTTATCATTTCTGTTTTTATTTTTAGCATTTTAAATAGTTAATTGATTTTCATTTTATCTTTTATTTTATGTACTTTCCACTAAATTTGTGTAACTCAATTTAATTGTCCATATGTTTTGAGTAAAACCTGGGGATTGAGAAAATTCCTGTACAGATAAAGAAGTGCAAATAAATGCTAAAATGTTGAAATTATGCATTAAAATTATGAGTGCAATTTAGGTTAAAATTATTTACAATTATTTTAGTATTTATTTATTTAATTATTTCATATTTTCTGTGCTACACTGGAAATTAGCGTGCACAGCGACTTGGCCACATAGCAGAAACAGCCTCATTAACTGAGTCCATAGATGCATTTAAATTCACAATGGGACAACAATTAAAACTAAATCACAACTGAAGAATTTAAATATATTATTTTATTAGAACTATGAAAAAAATATTATTGAAACATTAAAATGAATTAATTTGCCGTATTTTGCTGCAGTTAAGTTGAAATGATACCCATAAATAAATATTTATTAAATAACTTCTATGTGTACAAAATTAACAAACCTTTGCCATGTAAGAATACAAGTCAGAAATATCTACATTTAATCTAAGGATGACATTTTCCTACACTGTAGTATATAGGAACATTTCTGCCTTCTTCCATTGCTTCACACTTACCTTCAAACAGATAAAACAGTGAAAATGTATTTTTCTCCTGTTTCTCCTATTTGCCTCTGAATTCCACCGAAGAGCTTCAGACGCCCATTTCAGAAAAGTCGATGAGTCTCAGTGGCTGCCTGCCTGCTCATCCCAATTCTATTAGCACTGAAGCCAAGCGTTGCACCAATTACTATCACTGTCATGCCACAACCCAAATAGCACAATTCTGGTCATAACAACTAACACACACAAACACACGCCCGCATACACACAGTTGGTATGTAACTTGGCTAAGTGGGCGCTCCGCCGGCGCGCTCCAAACTGCCACCTGCTACCATCAGCCTACCTCGGCTGCAGGCGGCAATACAACAGCGCCTGAGGCTGCAGCATCGGACATTGGTCGTTAATTGAGCTTAATCGTCTCATTGTTTAACAGCCTGAGACCGACCTAATGGCTGTGCCAAATCCAAGATCACTAAACACCTGGCTGCAATCAACCTGAAGCCAGGATATTTTCGGTAGAAGAGGAAGGTTTGGAAATGGGTCACTGGTTCTCCTCTGCCGGGTTCATGTGTGATGAGACATGTCAACTTCTAATGAGGACCAGGCCGAACTTAAATTGACTGCTTTAAAACTTCACTAAAGCACCTAATGGCTACTCGGATAGTATGTATGTTAAAAGCCCTTACTTTCATTTTAAAATGGAGCTTTTCTTTCTTTGTGTTGCCACGTACATGAGCAGCATGAGGGTTTGATGCGAAGTGAAAGAATCAGCTGAGCTCCATTAGGTAGAAAACATTTTTACTAACCGGCTTAATAAACTAAACATGACTACAGTGTTTGTAACTAGGAGTGAATTAGAAAATACATGATTGACTTCCAATACGGTTTAATCAATAGATCGACATTTGTTTTGAATCCATGAAAAGAAACAGAAATTAAATTATTGGTCTTGTGTAATAAGTGACAAAGGACCTGATTTTTGTTGTTGTTTTCCATTAGCTGTAAATCAATAGAGCTAATGTAAAGTAAATATGTTGCACTGTGTTTACATGCACTCAACGTGTTCATATCTTAGGTCAGATGGAATTACCAAAATTCTTCACAGAAGCATTCATGAATACATTTCTGACGTTCTTTTTCTCTTTCTTGTCGTAATTAGCCAATAGAAATAATTTTGGTAATACTAACTGACCTAAACCAGGAGAAGCCTGAAGTTTAGACAGTGAGAAACAAAAAAAGGCACATGAGCCTTCTTGTCCCATGTATGTACCCTACTAGTTGTATTGGTTTCCCTTTTTGTACCAATTTAAGGAAATAAAAAACAAATGTTGACGATATTCCAAGTCACTGTTTGAGCACAGAAGTGGGCTTTCTGAATGACCTCAGACCCACACTAATAGATAGATGTGCATACTGTACACGTGTGCGCCTGGAGCAAAACTCCAATTAGCACTGCTATGAGCCCTGTGTTAGCAGGACAGTGACGGTTGGCTGAAATCTACAGGATTTATTACTTGTTTACACACACACACACGCACGCACGCACACGCGCACGCACACCCACACACACTGTATTATCACACCTTCACCGTGTCAGCTAGCTCGCTGGCGATTCAAGAGGCTGAAGTCAGATTGGGTGGAAGGGCTATTTGCGGATGTACAGTGAGGCTACGCTTTCTGTCGGGTGGAGGGGGTCTGCAAGGGTTATCTGGTGGACGGCTGCCCACCCTTTGTGTTTCAAATCCGGGGGAATCTGTTAGCCATTGTGGCTCCCTGCTTGTTCACCAGCCAGAGAGCTGAGAGAGGGGATTTCACTTCCACAGAGCCTTTGACTAGCAGGCTTTTTTTTTTTCTTTCTTTTTCATAATCGTGCTCTCTGGGTTTCTCTCCTGCTCTTTTATCCTCTCTCTCTGTCTCCACCCCGCCTGCTTTGTTCAGAATGCATTGCACAGTCAGCCCCGGCCAGCTATAGTATAATCTGTGAGTGACGGAGGGGAGTGATCCAGTTCTGCACTGTGATTTTAGGTTTTAGGGGTATAACACGTCTTCCGCAGGGCGCAAGCTGCTTGTCACAGTCTATCTGGGCGTTTTTACTGCCAGAGTGTCACAATTTTTTCCTACTCAGTGTATTTATTTAATTTATTTTTTTGTTGAGACAAAATCCAGTTTTATCTTGTTATTGTTGAAGTGTCTCTCCCCAAACCGTCAGCATGGAGGAGCTTCTGAAACAGCATGTAGTGTCAGACATCAGACAGGTCTCAGCTGTAACCAGCACTAATGAGCTTCTCTCAGATGAGTTGTGGGTGTTTAAAGGCAGAGTGATGCAGGCGAGTCCGGCGCTGGTGAAAAGCCCTGTAAGACATTGCCACATATGACACTAGATTTAAGCAGGCTTTCTAATTTGATCTAAACCTGGGATTTCAAGCTACAAACAGCGCTTGACTAAACGCTACTGCTCTTTGTTGCAGAGACATGCGAGATGCTCAGGGGTTTCTGAAAATCCAAACAGGTGGATCTCTTCATAGATGTCGACCAACAGGAGAGGATGAGCATCTCATTCCGTGGAGAACGTGAACCTGATCACCTTCCACAAAGAATAGTTCGAATAATTTGGTTTTTCAATGCAAAACATTGTAACCTCATGCATAATTTGCAGAGGCTTTAATTAGGGCTGCAGGGTACTAGGAAAACATGCAATTGTAATATTAATGCTAAATATTGCAGTGATAACATCAACTGTAATTAACTCACGGTGTACTAAATCTTCTCTGTCTTTTTTTTTATCAAGGCAATGCTAACTTTTGTCCATGAGTTCAAAACCAGTGAAATCTTCATCAGACGTGACCGGCTGTGGCAGTGAGACTTCATCCAGTACGATAAATATATGATTATTTACATGACTTGTATTAGGCATCTATACTAAATATTGCATCTAAGCCATCATCTGAGATTGTAATGACTGTGATTCTTGTACAGCTCTAGCTCTGATGTTTGCTTTTAGCTGGTTTTTCTATCATGATAAGCTGCGTGATGTGGCGGAGCACCCAAACTGCAGGCAGGAGGTATAGACAGCCTGATGGTTGAGGTAAAATAAGCTTGTAATGAGGTCCGAAATGCTTCCAGAGACAAGAGCAAGCTGTGAAATAAAAATAGACATGCCAAGCAGTACAGCGCACACAAAGGAAACAAACTGTGACCAGGAGCAAGAGGTGGATCTGATAATAGCTGATTGGAAATGGAGGGAACGATTGCTTGAATTAGGAGCAGGTACGTGAGTAGTAGATCCAGGTGTGAAAAAGCTAAAAAAAAAAAAAAAAAAAATCTGAATAAATGGACATAATCAACACAAAAACATAATATAAAAAAAAAAAAATCACCAACAGATGTTGATTAAATGAAAGGCCCTACTGAAACGAAACTAAAGTGGCACAAAATTCAGAACCAAATCAACGTTTCTATTTAATTAGAAATGTAAGACTTTGTGAAAATCTAAACTGAAACTGAAGCACAATAATGGAATAAGCAGTAAAGAGGCCAATGATGACATTGAAGGAGACGGAGAGAACCACAGTGGGATCATCCATCAACAAACAGCAAGAATACCAAGCAGGTTGATGCACGCTCTCTAAATATGGCTTTTATTATTGATTGGCAGGTAGATTTATTAAACGATAACCTTAGAAAATCCTGTTTACTTGCAGTAGAAAATGTGTGAAAGAAGGAGCTCTGGATCAAAACAGGACTTTCTGTCCTCCATGCACATTACTTTACACCAGCCTCGACACACAATAGAGGATGGAAAGATGGTTCTATAAAGTCTTTGAGGATTGTACATATTTTATTTGTAAAAGTGTCAAAAATCACATATAATTTTTCGTTACACTTTACAACAAAGCACTGCTTTGTGTTGGTCAAATAAAATACACTGCACTGTGCATTTAATCTATGAGCTAAAAGCAGAAACTGCTTCCGCACAGTCTCAGATCTCATGGAAATGATGGTTGATGGGACGATCAAGAACTGCAAACAGGTTTTTACGGGAAGGGTTCAATGTAAAAGTCTCTTTTATGAAAGTTAAGAGTCCGAGTGTGGAGCAGTTGTTCATTTTCATTGGAGACGCACTCCTTCCTGGTCACTTTCATGCTGCTACTCAAAATGTGAAGGCACAACAGTGCTCCGACTGCACACTGGGGGTTGATTGATGCAGAGAGGAAGCAGTGAAATCAAATGCTAAAAATATGAGCAGACTTTACCACAGCAGCCTTGTGGGTCTGAGACATGTGTGGAATAATCAGGGGTGAGTAATGCAGAAAAGCCTCTCAGGGGACCACAGGTTATAAAACAAACGGAGCTTCCTGATGGTTTTGTTGTATTGCTGCAGAAGCGTGTGTGCTGTACGCGTTTAATACCGGCCACACGCTGCGCTCCGTCGTCTCTCTGCTCCACTTCCTGCCGCCGTGCTCTGTGGTCTGTCACCGGGCCCAGAAGAGGGGATGAGGATGTAAAGGGGGGTGGGATGTTGGGTTCCCTCCTGGAAACCACAGAGATGTAACATGAATCAGTGCTTTAAGGCGCGAAAAAGGTTAAATATAGAAAGATGATACAGAAGGGATTCTGGTTCAGTTACAGCTTCAAAGAGTAAAAAATATATATTTATATACATTTACAGAACTGCACTATTTCCACGGTAAAAGGGAGATCTGTAAATACTTTATGGGCCATCTGGACATTGAGATTTCTGAAGATTAAATAACTGACTAACAATAAACCACAGATGGTCAGTCAGCTGAAGGCACAAAACACTCAGCAAGAAAAAAAAAATAAAATAAAATAAAATAAAATAAGAATGTCTGCTGACTGTTGTAAATGAAAGAAGAAGAAAAAAGAAAAAAGCAAGTAATAAAATGTTTTAAAATCAGCCATGCCAAATATTCAACTTAGTAGCATATCTTCATTTTTTCCACACATGCATTATCATCCGTTAGTTTTCCTTTTGCAATCAAAACCACATTGACCCGTAGAGGCACAGACTTCACCAGAACCTGGGAGGTGTGCTCTGGTATCTGGCACCAAGACGATAGCAGCACATCCTTTAAATCCAGTCATTTGTGAGGAATGGTCTCCTTGTTTGTCCAGCACATCCCACAGAAGCTCCATTGGTTTGAGATCTGAGGAATCTGGAGGCCAAGCTAACACCTCAAACTTTCTGTGTTCTGCTCCCCAAACCACAGCTGGAGCATTTTCACTTTTATGGGGAAATAATCTGTTTCTTGCTGAATGAAACCATGGAAATCAGTGAAAAGAAAAAAAAAGTATATATTATGATATGGTTCACATGGCCTGCAATAATGCTGAGATAAGTGATAAATGTCAAAGCCACTGACCGCTGCAGACCAGGAACAACCCACGAGAGCTGCTGTATTGAAGATGCTCTGATCATCAGAATCTGGGTGGCTAAAATCCTGTCACAATTCCGAAATCAATTATGAAGACAAAATGCTCATTGGGAATGTGCGCACATTCCTCCAAACAGAACTGGAACTGTGCCAGGTTTCTGATAAACATATTTTCAACTCCCACCCACAAACTTTCTATGGGAGATCAGTATTTTGTGAGAGCAACTCAAACACATGCATATCTATACATCAAGTGATGTATATCTGGTATATCTAGTTCTTTAGTTAAAAATCAAATGGTTAAACCAAATGTCTTGTAATTTATGTTTTCAAGAGGGATTCTGGAGGGTTTGAGCAACTTGCAGTAAGTTATTCTCCGAGCCCCTAAAGTTTGGGTAACCTCACGTTTTTGGAGTTTAGCGAATATGAATCATTTTGGTCATCCTGACTGACCTAAAACAAGAAATGTTAATCTGATCTAAAGTCAGTCAGTAAAAAAAAACAAAAAAAAACAAAGATAACATATTTTAATACAGTGTTTGCAAATGTTTTCTTGTGTAAAAAAAAAAGGTTGGAAGAAAACTGAATAATTTTTGATAGACAAAGTTTTACTGCAGGAAAAGAAAAGCCGTTTCTATTGCAGAGTCACTTGGATTTAAAAAGTACATTTTGAGAGACCGAAACTCTGAATGTTGGCAAATACAAAAAAGCAAACAGGCTGAACGAAAAGTCCCAAACAGAGTCTAACAGCAAACCAAGCGAAGTAGGAATAAATTTAAAGCAAGACTGTGTGTAAGAGACATCCAGACCAAAAAAAACAACTACAAAAAACTACAAAAAAAACCCAGTCAACTGGAGAGGAGAGGAAGACGAGTAAAGATACATTAAAGACAAAGCTCAAAACTGGAGAAGCTGAGACAGCAGACGGATGCTCAGAGTGATGTAAACAAGAAAACCAGAAAATGACAAAAAGCAGAAGAGGAGAGAGTAACATGCAGTAAAATGTATGAAAATATCTGTGTGTGTGCTTGTGTGTGTGAGGGTTCCTCTATGAGGCGTGTGGAGTGTGGGGGCTGCATGGCTGAACAATTTCTGTCCAGTTGACTGGTTGTATGGTAGGGGGTCCCTGGGAGAGCTTTGATCATTACCGAGTGTGACAGAAGAGTTCTGACAGAGAGGTAGCCCCCAACCCGACCTATCGCACACACACACACACACGCACACACCCCTACACGGTGATACAGCAGCATCACCATGACCACTAATGTTACTATGCTACACGGCTGGGACCTCAAATGTTGCAGGGAGGAGACCTAAAGATGGCTAATCGCCTTCTTGACAGATTGAACATTTTTCTATATCAGCCTCTGTCTGTGCTGTCTGATATTTGTCTCTATAGAGAGTGCAACTACTGCAAGGAATCCTTCCATTTGCTATAAGTGTATTTTTTCACCTGACTTGTCAAGATGCAGGTTAAAAGAGTTTCCTATCTGTTGTCTATTGAAGACGGAAAACTCAACAAGAGTTCACTTTACCAACCAGTCATCATACATTTAATTATTCCATCTGGGTTCAACAGTCCTAATGATGGCGAAATATATTGTTATTAAACCCGGTTTGTCAGGAGAACAGCACTTACAGCGAGGAGTCTTTGGATGTTCCTCTCTGCATCCTCCAGAGTCCTGGGTCGTCTTCTGTGTTTCCCACTTTGTTATCATTTTTTTTCTGAAGGATTTAGTGTCAAGCACTGACTAAAACCCATGGAAGAAGGTTGATTTTCTGTTCTATGAACCCTTTTTGTGTTGACTTGGCAAGATGTTTTGAATCATTTTCCAGTCTATGACCCATTTGCAGTTTACAAGTAAATTCCACCTCACTTGATTTTTATTTTAAATCAACTGGTATATTATTGAGTCCGTGATTCCATGCACTCCCAAAAGGTTCTCAGGTCCGTTTGAGCATGAACGGGCCCACAGCATCATAAACCCTTCACCATACTCAACATCAAAAATTTGTAATTTTTAAAAAAAAATTTTTGTGGTAAAAACAAAACTTGATTTTATCTCATCTGATAGGGTTTCGGTTAGAGACCAGAGTTCAGAAAACTCCACGTTTATGTGTAATGGTAGGAGAGAAAACGCAAATTTAAATGTTTTTGAAACTTGGCGGCACAGAGAGACCATCATTTACTGTAGTTCTCTAATGGTGAGCTTTTGGTGCGTCCCTCCTTTGCTTGTTGTGAATCGGTAGCAAGATGTCGTCGTCCAGACTCGTTTGTCAACAGCTCCAGTGTTTTTTTATTTTTTTATTTTTTGTGGTTATGCTGATTGTAGATGTGAAAGAAATTAAGCGAGTAGCTGTTTTCCTTTTTGGATAAAAATACTTTCAAGAAACTTTAAGAGATGTCGCAAAGTGTAGATATAGATTTTATTTTTTCAAAATATCTCCGCCCGCTCTCTTAATATGCAATGAGCAATTGTTGCCGTATTTGACAAATTGCAAACAATTACATGCCTGAGTGTCATGGTTCTGAGCTGAGAATACATAAAATGTACACAGTTGCGGTAAGTATGTGTGATTTCATGCTAACCTTTGGAACATTTTTTAAAAATTACTCTTGAAGGCGAAAACAGATTCTGCTGTCTTCATTGAACTAAAATTACAGCTTCTGTTTAGACATCTGCGTAAAGGCTTGTTAAGTAGTTTACCTGTCAGGATAAAACTTTGACTCAAATTGTAACTTCAGTTAAATTTTTATTTTCTACCTGAAAGATTAGCACCTGGATGTAAAAAAACAAAAAAAACAAAACGTTTTAGAAGTTAATCCAGCTTAATGGTTACTGAACAACTTTTCCTCTCCACTAGGCTGAGAAAAACACCTAACAGACTGGAAATGGATTCATAATTGTTATCGAAAAGCTCAAAAACGTCTACTTACTGCTCATCAGGACAATTGTTGTTTATATTTTGTGACATTAGATGGCACAGCAAGTTGTTATTGTGAACAAAATCTGAGCCTCTGCCTCATTTTCCTGTCAGTTAGTGGTAATTTCTAAAATTTGCTTGTTTTCTTCCTTTTTTTAAAATCTTTTTTTAAATAAAACCTTATAAATCATTAGCATGCCCCACAACCAACAGAGTTTGAATTATAGGAAGAGATCCACAAGATTAAGCTTGTCATAAGTTTTACTTTGTCTATTATCTTTTCAAATGTAGTTAATCAAATAATCTGTTCATCTAATTATCACACATGCTTAAGACAGAAACAATTTGACAAAAACAATAAAGAATGTTGTTTATTTCCACACTGAAACAAACACTAGAAAACAGCCAATAGTTTAAAATGAAAAAAATAAATTTGGACCCTCCCGGGTTCAAGACTCAATTGAAAGTGAGAAATAGGAAATGTCATATATGGCAATGTATTCGCTCAAAGCAGAAGATCCTGCCTTTATAACATCAGCAGATGTCATCGAAATGTAAAAACTGATCAAACATTTGATTATCTACAGATTCTATCTCCACAAATGTTTCATGTTTGCACCATGCAAGCTAATATGTTGGCATGCAAATGTACTTGTGCACGTATGATGTATAAAGTTATGTGCTCTTCGAACAAGTCAAGAAATTCAGAGGGGAAAATGCACATCCAGCCTCTATAAACATTAAAATAAGTGTTTTGTAATATTAGTACTATTAAAAGGTCATTTGTTTTTAAGACTATTGTCTGAAATGAAGGTGAGTTGATTACGCAGCATAATGAAAACCTCATTTCCACAAATGGTTTTAGTTGCACTTTAATCCTTTAAAGACTGCTAGAAAAAGAACATATATTTTGGATGCTTTATACAAAATATTTAAAGGAGTAGGTGGAGTAGGCATCTTGCAATCGAAACGCTGTGAGTAACATTTCAGCGATAAATGTACACTTACCCATAATAGGAACAAAAAGGCTAAAGTTAGCAGCTAGTTATCGGTAGCCTCGACCACCTCGAGTCGCAGAACAGAGTGAAGATGTTTGCCTGCATCTTGGAATAATCCTGCCCGAAAAATAAACTAGAATGTACAAGATTAAGTAGTCCTGTCTCAACAAAAGTTAAGATCTGTGACCGTTAAGGTCAACTTACTTTTTCTTAATGAATTTGAGACATTTTAAGGCCTTATTTTTAGATTTGTAAATTTAATACTTTTTAAGTATGCGCAGATGCACTGTGAAAAAGTAAGTGCAAAATGTTTGCTCAATACAGCAGGCTTGAGGAGACAGTACTACCTTTGTTAAGAAGTATCACAAATACTTAGATTTCAAAAGTGATACGGCTGGCATTGGAAGGTTAATGTGGCATTTTTGTGCACAGTCTGATGATCACTGACTAGGAAAATGTCCGGGCTGAAGGCACAGCTCTGTTTAAAATGAAGGAAACCCCAAACAAGCCAGAAGCAATGGTAAAATCATTTGATCGCTGCCATTTACACTTTAATAAACAGCCATTTGAAGTTTGACTGGCAGTGTGCCTCATAGTTCAATAGAAACTGCCCCTGAAATGACCGAAAGCAACCCTGGAGGTGATCAAACCATCCATCTGAGAGAAACCACCGGCCTGCACACATCCCCGCTCCAATAATAGAACATTAATTTCCCAATTTATTTTGTCTCTAGTTGCCGGCCCGTTGCCAGTCCTTCAGGTGTTTTCACTCAGATTCAGGTTTCTCAGGCTCTCTGTGAACTGGTAATTAGTTTCTCCTGGCTTTCTGTTTCACTGCCTCAGTGTGTGTGTGCGTGTGTATGTGTGAGTCACGTCCAGACAGAAATCAATTTCAGGCGGAGATCTATCAGCTTTTGTAGCCAGCGATCCAATCATCAAATAATGCATCTGATATCACGCTGTCGAGGTGGTCTGTTCAGGGGAATGATTCACTTTCTCTTTCTTTCTCTCCGTCTTTCTTCCTCTCTCTTCTATCTCGGCGATTCAGCTCTCCCCCCCACACACACTCGCAGTATCTCACACAATCTGTTTCACACAAATCCACGGAATGAGGTGATGGATGGTATTAGGAAACACGACTTCACCCGAGGATTATCAGGGGAAAAAACCTTCCTTCAGTCTCTTTTATTCGGTTAGATATCATCAGCTTAAGATGTTTACAGCACACTAGGAGATATTTTCAGACAACAGGCTGTGATTTATTCACTTTGTCTACCTCTGATTCAGTGAGCGACTGCAGCAATACATCCAATGTGCCATACCAACAGGTAGAGAAACCAACAGGGGTAGAGTAACAGAAAGCAGGAGCTGTACATCTTCCCACTGGAAACACTTCTAACTGTAACATGTTGTTTTCTATTTTTTATCGGTGAATCTTCAGATGAATACAAGTATGTCACCATATAAAGCCTCATAAAGTCAGTTTTATACAATACTCCCCGTTGAATTTCAGCGATTTGCTCTCCAGTTTTGAGACATTCGAGCGAGGACTTGGTGGTGTGCTCTGGATTGTCGGCCTGCTGTATGACTCCGGTGTGCTTGAGTTTAAGGCCATTAGCTGCCAGCTGGACATTTTCTGCTAGAGAGCAGAATTTGTGGTTTCGTCAGTTTGTGGCAAGTCGTCCAGGGTAGAGCAGCAAAGCAGAATTAAAATAATCAGGGTGGAATATTTCAGTCCAGGTAAGACTTACCCAATAATTTATATCTGTACAATCCTAAAATTAAAACGCTAACAAAAAAACTCTCTCTTGTGTTTTTACAAAGATGTTTCTTAAACCTTTAAACTTTGTTTTGAAAAAAACTCAACACAGAAAAGTATAGAATGTCATAAAAGCAGTTCAGCTTTTATCGCATTTTGTATTGTTTAGTGCCGATAAAAAGCTTAAGTGCAGGACATTTTTAGCCATTTGCAGTATGTTCACAGTGTTAAGCAATTGTTGGAATCTTGCCTGTCAGTCGGTCCATGTTTCTTTTTATTTATTTATTTATTTATTTATTTTTTGTCCTCCAATTACCCAAAATGCACCCACACAGATCCTTGTAATGGTGTGGAAGGCTCCGAAACCAACTGTTGTCAGGCGGTCTGCTCAAAAGCCACTTCCTTTCATATTTCAAACAAGAGTCTCAGACATAGATACGCCACACCTGTGTGTCTGGGGCTCATTATAATAGCTTACATTTACTTCACCAGCCAAAAAAAGAAATGCTCACAGCAACCGGATAACGCAGAGCCATTAGACCCAAACCCTGCAGTTGCCTCAATATCAGCAGCTAACTGCCTATTCGAACTCCAAAGACGGCTTATTAAAACCTGCTCCTGCTGAACGTCTGCATCCTTTTCATGGAATGTGACCATTGGGATGACAATTAGGTTGATTTTGTCTTTGCCAGACCTCCATATTATGTATAAAACATTCTTGCAAATGAGAGAACTGCCCTCGGGCTAGAGGTGCTGAACTTTGAATCTTTATTGCAAAGGACTGCATTAATCCTCTCAACTTTGTTAGCCTACAGCCAGTGCAGTCTTTTACCAAGAAATGGAAGAAAGTGATGACTCCACGTTTTATGCAAGCTTCACATTGGATAAAATAGTGGTTTAAAAGTGTCTGCGGCCTCTAAAACAGAATAAAGAAGGTTAGCATCTGCGGACAAGGGCTTGATAAATGTTAGCGTCTTGGATATGATAGACCACACAAATCCTTCAGACCTTTTTGGTTTAATCTTTAGAATCAAAACAAAAAAGTGAGAGTTTGATAAACATCTTTTAAAAGAGCTTAGACTTTATCAGACAGCAGAGAAACAGACTGATGACTAAGTGAGTACTTTTATGAAATCTTTCCTTACTTTTATGTCTGCAGGAATTAGAAAGTAGTGTGCATGGCTCTCTGAAGGTCTTTCAGACCTTTCCAGGTCACACTGCTGCAGCGCAACACATCTGTTAAAACTGAGCACCAGAGTTGGGAAGAAAAGGAGTTCATGTAACTCCTTTTAACGTGGCGTGGCTGTTGCTGTTGCTGTTGCTGTCAGACGGACTGGTCTGTTGATTTCAGACTCATCTGATCTGCTGGGATTATTCAGGCACAGCCATCTCTGTAGTTTGCAGAGACTGGTCCGAAAAAGAGGCGGTGTCCGGCAAGCGGTGGTGGAAACACCTTGTTGGTGACAGGAGAATGGATTTGATGTTACGAAAAGGGCAACAGCAGCTACAGGTGAATATCATATTAGCTGGGAACAGAAAATTGAGGCAACAATTCAAACGAACTCAGATTGAAATCATTCAGACTTCTAAACTCGTAGGATGAACTAGTGGAGGGCGATATGGACTTAAAAGTTTTATTGCAATGTTTTGTGGTGCTGTAGTGGTTACAATGAAACGGACTGTAAGTACTATTCTTTTTTAGGTAACCGTATGACTGACCGCATGACACAACAAACACAAATTCTGCTCTTGGAAAAAAAAAAAATAAAAATCACTTCTTTTGGACACCTGCCATATAAAGAAGTGTGATTTGTACCATTTATTGTGACAATAATAAATCAAAATTCTCATCATGAGAAGAGATTTATCACGATAAATGATAAACGATATGAAAAGAGCTCATCCCTCAAATGAAACAGGGGTAAAATAGATACATCTGCAAAACTTTATGAAAAGAATAGCTGGAGATTTGATCTTTTGAGACTCATTTCCCCCATTTTTTTAGTTTAACATGTCAAAAATAGTAAAGGTAGAGTTTTAAAGACACAAAATAGTATCTTAGTAAGTTGGTTCTCAAAGAACCATGGGGTGAACTCAACCTCTCTGGTCTTCTGTTATTTCACTTCCTTCTCAAAGATAAGTTCTAGATATTGTTAAACTGCTGTAAAAAATATTTTGTTATGCCGCTAACCATCTCCATTTTTTTGGTTTTTATCACTCTGAGGATCCTACTTCCTCTTTTGCTCCCTGTTTTTAAGTCCCCGTGAGTCAGAATGCATTCAGGTTAAAATCTCCCGCACAGACTTCTAAAGATGCATAGTTCTGTGTAACCACTCTACAATTTGTTCCCGAGTACTTCAGCGTCTAGCAAGTTTCCCTCTGAGAGTGTTAACAGGTTTTCTTTTCGCTCCACTTGAGTGCGTTTGCATTTGATGATGTGTGTAACTTTGCATGTGTATGTACACTGAGGACTGCAGCAAGAAGTGTGTGTGCGTTTCTAAGTGCAACACCTGCAGCTTGCAATCATGTGTGCATTTTTATGTAAATGCATGCTTTGGGTGTACCCAAGCAGCAACTGTGTATTAACCAGCTGTTCTCACAGTTGTGTTTGTCTGCGTGTGTGCGCGTATGGGGGTGTGTATGTGTGTGTAATTTTTTTGAGGGTAAACCATTGATGTCATAATGCACAGAAGCAGACAGCCTCTCCCAGTGTGATGCCAAGACAAACGCTCCAAATATCTCTATTTACCATCAGTTCACCCCACACACACTCTACAATGAGCATATGGCAGCCCCCCTCCACACACACACACACACACACACCCCCGCACACGCACACACCTCCTTTTCTTAAAATTTTACCAAGTGTGATGCTCAACACACGCAAACACATTACCACGTCTCTCATTCACTTCACCGCCCATCCCGACATCATGCATCTCTCTCCTACAATTATCTGTCGATCCCAGTGAATTATCATTCACTCATTTAGCCCCATCACTCCTCCTCTCGCTTCATTTGCCGCCTCTCGCTCCGTCTCTCCTTCAGGAGAAAGGTCAGCTCTCACCAGGAGACTCACTGGCCTGTCAGAAAGACAGAGAGGAGAAGGAGGAGGAGGAGGGAGGAAGAGGCGGAATGATGGAGCGCAGTCTGCTCTCAGCCGGCTAAATTTACTCACCAGCGGCGCGCAATTTCAGGTCATATTCATAGAGATCTCCTGCCATCCTGGAACGTCCACACAATGGGAAAATGGCTTCTGTTTTGCATCCTGTTTTGATTGAAACACTGTGCTGCAGAACCAAAGCAGGGACGGTTAGAGAGACAGACGGAGTCTAGGTCCTGATAAACTCCTGTTCAGATAGGATGCAAAGATGTTCTTACTTAAGCATTTCTTTTCATCCTGCTTGAGAGTATATGCAGTGCCTGAATGCCTGAATATTTTTTACTTATTTTTTTTCCCACATTTTGTGATTATACAGCTGAACATTTTCAAGCTATTGTGTTGGGATTTAATGTGATAGTGGCACATAAACAAGGGGAAATGATAAAAGATTTTTAAAATATGGTACAGACTTTATTAAATATTGTATAAAAGCAGTTTTACTCTTTTTACCCCTGGTCAGTTGGGTGGACTAGTCAAAGATTCTCCATGCCAAGAGAAGTCATCAACAAAGTACCAACAATTATTTGGTTAAAAGACAACTCAAATTGTCTTATGACTATTACTTGAGTCATAATTTTTCAGAAATGACGTTATCTGACAGTCAAATTCATAAAATCTCATGAACTATTTCCTAATAACAAGATAAAAAAAGTCAATTAGTGTGAATAACATCTTTGCAAGTCATCAAATTAGGGCAGAAAAACATATCTGAAAGACTTTACCTTTTTTTGTCTTTACAACCAAAAGTATCAGAAACCAACATCTAAAGACAGACAAACCTTCCTGGGAAGATCAACAACATTCTCCTTTGACAGGGATTAATCTCAAAACTCATACATTAGGTAACACGTGTCTGAATAGCGTATCCTGCTTCCAGTAATGAGATCAGCTGTATACCCCACATTCACTTGCCGTCCAAATGGCACAGAAAGCTCTACAGACAAGAAAATATCATTAGAACCAAGCAGCTTGTGTAGATACAAGACGTCTCCCTGTGCCATACGTCTGTGTGGGCGTCTGTCTCTGTCTGATGCTTGCTTGGTGCTTGTTCTTGACTCAGAGACGTGACTAAAGTGGATAGAATAACTAAATATTGCATTCCAGTAAGAGTAGATTTACTTCAAAATAATGTTATTCAAGGAAAAGTAAATGTACCTTCAAAAATAGTCTGAAAAGCACTTTTATTTCAAAATGTTACTTCAAAAGAGGTAGCTTATTAATATGATACAATTCTCCACTACTCCAGAAAATCCAATTAAAAACAGCTGCTTTCAGGAGTCAATGGATTAGTAAATAGATTTTATGTAGATGTAATTTAATTTCAGTGTAAATGTGAAGGCCATAGGGGTTTTATATAGACGACCAAGGAACACACAACACGGTCAAGGTTAAAGATTATGAGAATTTTATTGCATGTTTAGGATATAATAAAATGTTAGATCCATAAATGGACAACTGAAAAAGAAACTGCAATATGTAAAGCCACCAAGACATTGGACTCTTACGAACTAAAAGATTGGCCAAATATTGGACGTATCAGAGAAGAAGTCAGATAGGACAAATTGTTAAGAGGACAACTATTATCAGTGAACTCCACACACCCGGCCTTCAAGCAAGAAGAAAGTAGGAAGTCCGGTCCAAGAAGGGCTCTGGTCAGACGAGACCAAAAGTGAACTTTCCAACCTACATGTAAAGCAGTTTGTGTGTCAGGAAGCAAACACTGCATATACGCTAAACACAGCTTTTTTTTTTTTCTAATACAGCTTCATTTACTAAAAATAGAGTAATCATGTTTGTGAGGATGCTGATGGATTTACTTTTTAAAGGATTCATTTTATTTCTAAAGAATCCCATGAGGTCATCGCTGCTGAGGGATGAGCGAATGGACAGCTCAGCAGAGCTGTGGCTCTGTGTAAGTTCGGCTAACGTATGAAAAGAAAGATTGTTCTTGTTCACCTTGACTAACGATGACAGATACTCTGTTCTAGCTTGGCAAAAGGTCTTTTTATACAACAATAGACCATTTTTTCTGATGAAGTAGGAGTGCTCCAAATGTGAGTGCCTTTTTTTCCCCTCAAATGTCTCAGAGATGTAATTTGAAGCCACACAGCTCTAAATTCAACCAGGAATCAGCCTCTTAATACTAATTACCTCTTCTAGCTTCTGCTTCACACATTGTAGTAGCAAATCTGTCAACAAGAAAATCAATTTGTAAACAAATGGAAGGCTGTGTTATTTTAATTTTTTTTTTTTTTTTTACTTATTTCGTCAAGAACAATTTCTGAAGAACAATGTAAAAATGTCCTCCCATATTTCACAATTAGATTTGTGTATGTTCCAGTCCAGCAAATAAAATGGCAATAAAATTACACCAAATTATGTGATCGCTTGGAGACAAAATGTTGAAAATCATGATGTAGATTTTAATCTTATTAGTTTTTGTTCCACAAACTTCTGGCAGATTAACAAGAGAAAGGCAAGGAAATCACTAAAATTAGACAGATAGTTGTTACACCTGCATTAATGATAAACAAAAACACATAAGAGAATGCACATGCAGAATGCAAAACCATCTGAGCAGTTGGAGGTGTGGGGGTTTTACTAAAAGCTTCTGCTGTGAAGTGGGAGCATTAGCTCCCCTATTGGAAAAAGAAATAAGTCAAGGAAACAAATCATCAACCTTCTGGTACAAGGTCACTCTTCTCGTGTCTATGCAATAGCTGCCCTCAGGCTTTAATGACTTCATGAATGTCTCAATATTGATTTTTTCACTGTACACTGGTGATGTGCGCACCAGGAAAATCCCCGATTTCCAAGACGTATGTGAGATAACTCCTATTTGTGGACAATGGGAGGGGTAATCAGAAAAAAATAGCAAGGGGCTGCTCCGGACGTAGAAATTAAACTAAATCTTGTGAAAAATCTTTTTCTTTTTTTTTTTTTCTCTAGATGCACTGGCTAATATTAACTTTTTTCCCTGGTATGAGTTGGAGAATTCCCTCCAGCCCTTGATAGTCTAATTAACTCTAGTTTTAATGTGCTGCTTTAGTTCCTGACAACCCATCATCACATTCAAGAGAGACCTTAAGCAAACATACAGGGTAATAAAGGTAATAACAACACGAGAGGCTTGCAATAAATGGATGACAAAATAAATAACCATCCATTGATGATTTCTTTATTGTCCTTAAATAGGCTTAAAATAAACCACTCTAATTAGGTTGGACAGTGGCTTCACAGGAAAAAGCCATTTTCGATAAAGCTTGTGTGTGCTAAAGGAACATTGTTTGCCATAAAACGCCTTTAGTTGCTCTGTTTGAGTAACTTATAGGAACTTAATTTCAGCAGCAGCAAAGCAGTAATTTATTTGTGAATGAAAACATTCCACTCCAGCTACGCAAGGACAAAAGGTTCACACATTATAATAACCTTATTGATGTTACAGCTAAAATAATATAAATAAATAAATATTGCAGCTCTAAAAATATTGTTTTATAGTCTTGTTACTCTTTAATTATGGTTATTTGGATGGACAGACTAGAAAGAGCAAACGTCAGCGTTGAAATATAAACAAATATAACTGTTGTTAATTTATTTAAGAATTAACAATGTAACAAGTTTCCTATTTTTCAATAAAAAAACATCAGACATTTGTGAAGGAAATGTCCTCCTTTTTATTAATTTGTTTTTAAGCATTCAGTGTAGGACCTAAAGAAGCGTTCTCCACAACAATACAAATACATTCGTAAAAAATGAAAAATAAAAAATTCAATTGGAGTTTGTCAACTTGACATAAAACCTGATATAACAGCACCGTTTATGTTCATTTACCTAGCTGTTCTTCAGCATTTGGTAGCAATTTCAGGTGAATAAATATAAATAAATAAATGTAATGTCAAATGCAACCCACAGATCCCAGGGCAAGTATATTTGCAGAGCGGTAAATAAATATGCCAAAAGAAAGACATGGAGAAATGCATCAGACCAAAAGTGTTGAATTTAAATGGTAGAAGATTTTGGCCTTAATATAGAGCCTTGAGGAGCACCTTTTATTACATCCAGGTAACAGCGAGAACGACTACAAAGCTGAACACAATGCACACGACCAGAAAGGTAGTAATAAGAAAAAGACTCCGATTAACACCAGAGTCAGAATCAAAGCTTTATTGCCAAATATACCTTCTTTCACCTTCTCTGAAGCCTCCAGGAATTACATGCACCCGGCATGCAACGTGATCTGCCAAGAGCAACAGAAAACTGAAATAAAAAGTGAATATAAAACATGCATAATGTCTGCTCTGTAGGAGATCAGAGTGCATGTAGGATTAAGTTAGGGTTGGTGTGCCATGGAGTAAACAGCAGGGTAGGGTTTAATTGTGAAAACACATATGCTGCAGTGTTACTGCATTTTGTTTGAAGAAAAATTTTCGTGCAACTCTTAGATGAGACTATTTAGATTGAATGGAAGAGAATGAATTATGTTCATTCTCTCCATGAAGACGCTACATTTGGTAAATGATTTTTAAAAAGCCATAATGGAGTTTTAATAAACCAAACATGATGAACTTGTTACCTTTTTCCATTCTGTACAATGATAGGGTTTTTATTCATGACAAATTCTGTAAACAGGTGACACCTCAGCAGCCTCTTTGTATAAAACTCACCTTAAACTGACTGTGACATGCAGAACACATAAATGCATCTCTCTGGTTCATATTTTTAAAACGCTGGACAGAAGGACTCATCAGGTTGCTCATATATATATATAATTATAACTATAACCTGCTTCCTCCGATGCATAGAGCGAAGTCAGTTAATAAGGCAGAAGCAAACCAAAAGTGTTCATATTTTAGATTGCGTAAAGAAGAAAGTTTCAAACAGCCATAAAAGAAACATGCAAATTCTCCAAAGGAATACCTGAAGCTCAGGTCTGAAGTGGGGAACTTCTTGCTGTGAGGTGATAGCACTAATCACCGCACCACCCCACAGGTGGGATATGTATTTCCACCAAAGCCCCTGTTCTCTCCTGGCAGCTTTGGACAGAGACGTCTCTGTGTGCCAGCATTAATTACTCCAGACTCTAAACTTTCCTTGTGGCACAGCTGTAGAAACGGCTTTGATGTCCGTGGAGTTCATCTCCAACCAGGGAACCTCTGCTACCCGTCCTCGTGTGAATTAGCTCAAAGGAGCTCGAGGATTTATTGCAAAGAAGCCAAGACAGGTCGCGGTGGTAATTGTTCTTTACGTAGGCTGTTCTTCATTCGCTGCTGCAGGATTTCTGTTTGGTAGTCTGATGATACAAACACAAGGAAATGCATAAATATGACGTGGAAGAGAAATTACTGATTTTCTTTGCAAAAGCTTTCTACAAAAAAAATAAAAAATCTGGAAAGTGTGACATGCACATGTACTGTGCCTGTTTAACTCTTAAAAAAAACTTTAATAAGAAACACAGTCAACCTGAGAACAGTTCAGTCTCAGTAGAAATCAAACTGTGAAGGCTTTAGATGTTTGTTAGAGAACATTTGAAGATCTCACAAAGAACCATTAAATCCAGTTTCCAAAGTTTTAAAGAGTACGACGCAATTTAAAACAAACGAAACCATGGCAGCCTGCATAAGCTGCAGCCAAGAGTTGCATTATATATGGAGGAGCTTCAGAGGCGTTGGAGAATCTGTCAGCAGGACAACTGCTGGTCGTGTATGTGGATATTTTGATCCTCTTGGACAAGTCTCAAAAAGTGAGCCGTTGTTGAGAGGAAGCCAAAAGGCTTGCTTGATATTTTCTACATTAAACATATGACAGACATTTTTTTGGTCAGGTGAGGCCAAAATCTACCTTTATAAATCTACCTTTATAACCGCTCCTCTTTAAATCTCTATCTGGTTAAAAAACCCATTATGATCAATGGAAGAAATGTTTTGAACCTCCTCACTCTCTCCCTGCTCTGCATCCATAGAGCCTTTTCTGGTTGTATTTCAGCTATTATTTGAGCTTTGGAGATGTTAATTAGCTGCTCCCAGTTGTAAAAACAATACTTTGTTGCCGTGGTTACACATTATAACCACAGTTCAAAAGCTAAAAAGTAATGGCGAAAATATCTTCCTTCTTCATCCAAAAGCAGAAGGAAATACTGTCCAAACGTATATCATCTCATCCAAAGACAAAAATGACCTACAAACATTAACTAAAAGAATAGATCTGAACTGACGTAACAGCGCTACACCAAGATGCTGCCATCTTTAGTTACTTAAGAAAGTAATGTAGGGTCCCATGCACTCTGAACTCCCGATCAGACAGATAACTCTCAGTGTGTAAAATGTGACTGGAGCAGTTCAGCGTTGTACGGCGTAACAGAAATCAGAGGCTAAACTGTTGCTTATGCAGCTAAACTGCATGTCTCAGTGAAAATCTCTTCGTGTCTTAGCTGCGACTCTAATTCCATTTTTTTACTTAATATGGGCAGCTCTGTGAATACCAGCAGCTTTTATCTCCAGCAGTCACCTGGATCCAAATTTTAACCCACTAATCTGAATGAACGCCCCCTGACCCTTCTGCTTCTGCTTGACGTTAACAAAAACTAACAGCGTGCTGTTACAAGTATTCAACCTTATTCCTAATGGTTTGTTCCTGTGTGTGTTTGTTACATACAGAGAAGAGCATGCCAGATTTAATTGAAGCATTTTGAGTGCACTTGAGGATTCATATTCCACATGCAGTAGATTTAAAAGAATGTTTGGCTCAGATGGTTATTTATACAAACACTGCAGACTTACTTTCACTTCTGACCAAGTTGGTCTGACTCAGTGTACAAGCAGGCTTTATATCTGTATCTTCACATCAACACTGTGTCAGTATTAGGACTTTAAATTAACACCGTCTGTATTTATATCAGCATCTATCTGGTTCGTCCTCTGGTATAATTTCCTGAAGGTGCCAGTCATCAGACCGTTCGGGAAGAAGGCAGTCACAATAAACGGGTGGCGGTATAAAATGTGGCAGAAATAAAACAAATTCCCTTGTGAAGATGCTTTGAAACAAGTTCTGAGCCCACATGGGCTGAAGAGCCACTCTAAAGGAAAAATCAATAACTGCAACATTACAGTTTGCAAATGCACAAAGGGACAAAGGCCAGGGAAAATTATTTATTATTTATTTTGTCACATTGCTACCAAACACCACAATGCTTTTGATCATGATTTTCAGTGATAGATCAACACAAAATAGGACGTTTGCCAAGTGGAATGAAAATGACACGTAATATTCAGTGTTTTTAATACAAAGTGTGGATTGCGTTCCCCTTTACATCCATAAATAAAATCTTATAGAATTCAGTAAAGTAAAAATAATAAGTAAGAATAGATCTAACCTCTTTTTTTGACCTCACAAAAAAAAGGTTCACTTTCTATTTTTCGTCTTAGAACAAAACCATCCTGTTTGTCATCCCGGAGTCTGAATGAGCTCCAGAAGAACCTGTTACCATCACCTGTTATTGTCCCAGACTGAGCAGCTGAAAGCTCATAAGCGAGTCCACGCTCTTTCGGAGTCATACTCCCATGGCCTTTTTATAAATGCTATCTCGCAGGAGAATAAAACTCTTCGCGGTAAACTCATGCATTAGTTGCCTCTTCACTATTTGCGTTGCCTCCCTGCAGTGACTCACAATACATCTCAATGGAAAGAAAATACAAAAGCTTCACGCATCCACTGGAGTAACTAGAAAGTCGTTTTCTGTCATTGTTTGGTAACATCCTATTATTTATAACACGCCTCTTCCCATTTCCACGTTACGTCCTCAACTTTTATTTTAGGGGACATAGTTTCCAGTGGAAGACATTCCGCTCTAAAGAGCTATTTTAGGTTGATGACGCCCCGTTTTTATGTCTGTATTTATAAAATCATGGAGAATTTTTCTGACTGCTAGTTTTGCTCACAATGCACAGAAGAAAGGAGAAGAAGAATGAAGGAGCGAATAAGACCTTGAGTTGGAGGGGGAATAAGAAGAATAAAAAGATGAATTTGCAGGTGGATTTGATTCCCTCAGACAACTCCAAGGAGACTGACACGGGCAGAATATTAATGAGAAAAGTCTCTGTGTAAAGCTGTGTGCAAGGTGGTGATGGAGTGGAGCGGCGGCGGTGGTGATGGAGGGTAGGAACGGGGGAGAGGGGGAGGCAAGGCGAGCCAAAGATGGTGGAGAGACCCAGAGAGTGAAAGACAAAGACACTGGGCGAGAGAGAAACAGAGAAATGTCAATGAAAGAGAGGGAGAGAGGAGAACAGGGACACAGTGGAAGAGAAAAGATGAAGGAGAGACGGAGAGCCTGAAAGAAAAACAGATGGAAGGCGGGAGAGACCGGTGAGCTAATGGCAGAAGACAATCAGAAAGAGACAAAAGGAAATGATAGATAAGAGGTAAAGAAATTGTGCCGACATTAAAGGGAAAGGAGAGGGAGGGAGAGAATAACAAGCAACAACGTGGTGAAGGTCGTGCAGGGAAAAGTTAGACACAATAGCATAAGTACAAATGAAAAGACCACTTTTCAGCAACTTTTAAAGCTGATCTGGCTGCATGTTTGAGGGTGTTGTCCTGCGGGAAGGCGGCCCCTGTCTCCAACCTTCTGAAACAAAGTTTCTTTCAGGACTTTCCTGTGTTTTGTTATGCTCATCTTCCCTTTAATTCTGACTAAATTCCTTAGTTGTGCTATAGACAAACATCCCCAGAGTACAATGCTGCAAGAACCAAAGATGGCCGCTCTGGCTGTGTTAGACAGCGTGGATGGTGTGATGTGTGACTGCTAGCTGTCTCCGCCATGTACAACTTGTGATTCAATTTAAGTTTCATGTGAGTCCCATCTGGCTTGTGGTAGACTTTAAAGTATAACTAACCCTCCCTAAACTGATTATTTAGTGTTCTACCTTTATATGTTTTTTTTTTGACATTTTTTGTGTAAATTTGTTTAGATCCTGATTATTTTTGCCTAAAACTGTCTCAGTGTTGGTCACTTTGGTTTAACGGTACTTTTAAAGTTGGATTCTGCTACTTGCTTAAAACTGTACTATGCTTTTAAGCAACATGATAGAGGTCTCCATCACTCAGTATTTACTAATAAGGCCATATACTGCACTATATTATATATTCTGCTAATAAAAGCAGCCATTTACACACATTCCAGATTTTTCTGTTTCATTTATATGATACCTTGAATTGGTCTGGTACAGTCAAAACCACAATACGATGTATTTTGCTTTGCAGCGATGACCAATGTGGAAAGCATAAAGAGTTAGACAAGGAGGGAAACCCTGGAATAAAGAAGTTGTTACTTCTGACGGAGAGACTAAAAGTGCCGGATTGGTCGGGTGGAAAGAAAAACTCTTGACAGAGGAAGAGAAAGCCACGCAGCGAGATGAGATTTGGGGTTGTATGCAAGCGTAAAGGACGATCACGAAACAGGGTGAGGCTGACAGATCGACGGGAGGAAGCAGTTGGTCTGGGCATCAAGCCGGTCTCAGAGATCATTTGACAGGAGATGAAAAATGCAGGTGATGAGCAGCGCAGCAGCGCAGATGATCAGTCGGGAAAGATGAATGCAGATGAGGAGTGGCAGTGAAGAGATAAAAGAAACACCAAGGGAGGCAGAGGAGAAAAAAACAGAAGCGGAAGACTTAAATACCTGTGGTGTCACCTTTGTTGGTGCATGATGCCATCGCCCTGCAATAATATGAACACAGACTGCGTGGGCTGTTCCCAGTCACCTCACTTTTACTATATATAGTACATCTGCATGTGCTTCTGTTTCTTGCTGTTTTTCAGCTAAAGGTTAAATTCTACAAAGAAAAAAAAGACTCATAATTCACGTGAAAAATGATGCGGATTTTGTGCCTAGGAAAAGATGTCTCTAAACAACTGCTGTTGGAAAACTCCCTGGGACTTTGATTCGCAGCTCTTTAACATGCTCCATTTCATTATCAATACCACGTTATCGCATTTATTTCGAGGCACTGCAATAATTACCCGATGAAAAACTAATGACAGGAACATCATTTACAATTATAAGCTTGCAAGGATCTAGCGGCTGCATTATTAATTCTGTGATCGAGGGATGGATTTGGAGAGAGATGGGATTATTTCATGGAACAAAAGACAATGATAATTCAGCTGCTCCGGGTTTGTAATTACTATGCTCAATGCTTGGAGGGAGTAACTGTTTGAAATGCAACTACTACAATTACTACTGCTGCTTAGAATATTGTCACATTCTCGACTGAGTGTTGTTACAGATATAATGGATAAATACATTGACAATGTCTGAAAAGCCATGGGTTTTTAGGTTTTTTTCTTTTGATCCACATACAAAAAAAATGCTAGAAAAAGATCCTGAACTACGGGCAATCCAAATGTCTATGCAACTTCCATGTTTCAAAAAAAATGTTTTTTTCATCCAAATATGTACTAAATAGAATATTGGGACTTGCCAGTTTTCTGCTATAACCCAAATTTCCATGCCGGTGTATCCCTACCCTGCAGATTCTTGCTTTTCTTGCACTCCAAATTTGTTTTCTTAAGTTTCAAGCAAAAATAAAATTCCTTTTGAATTGCGTTCTCTCACATTTGCAAAGTATCTGGAATTAAATCAGCGTCTAACGGCCTCTGCAACTATTTTTTTATTTGCAATGTATCTTCTGACTTTCAAAAACGTCGACACACGGCAGCTAGCGGTGTAGAAGCAGCAAAAGACCAAGAATCCAAGGAGAGGGAATAATAAAAAAGAAAGAAAACAAAAAACAAATGTAAGTAGACCTATGTGATGTGACAAAGTAAGTGAAGTGGAATCAGACTTGTGGTGTTGGCCTTGAACTGCTGATTCACCCCCAATATGTACAAAGCCCGTTCATTTTTTGACACATTCAGTGTCGTTTCTCCATCACACCATCAGACATGTGTGAAGCCTCTGTCAGTGTCAGTAGATATCAACCCAGCATGTGTCTATAAAGCTGATTGGTATGCAGGCGAAACGGGTTTTCAGCACATCTTAGCTACACTTTAACAAGGACAACCCTGTGTCTGTGTGTGAACCACTACAAATGATTGGGAACATTTTTCATTTTAGGGTCTTTTTTTTTTTTGTGGTTGTTGTTCATCTCTCTTTTATAAGTGGTGAGTTCTTTGACCCAGAGGTCTGCAGAATCCATTCAGCAGCTCTAATAAGATTTCAGAGATCCACAGTCATCAGTCTTAAAACGAACCTGCCTTTCTAAATTTCACAAAAATTGTCTTTTTTGAAAGTGCAGCGAGCAGCAGGTGAAGAGAGATGGTGTTCACCTCTGCAGACGGACAAAAAAGGAGCAGTTCATCACTCCTCTTACTAAATTCAATTTGGGGGACAGCCAAGGCAAGACTACTCCTACTTCCCATTTATTTAAGATTTGCTGAGGATAACTATACGAGAGTGAGCCAGCCAGCCGTGTGTGTGCTGTAACAGACCTGCAGGACATCCTGTCTGAGGCTGCTGAGTGAAGGTCAGACATTACCTCCCACAAAACTTGGATCAGTCACATTAATGTGCAGAAGCAAAGAAGTACTGACTCAAGAGGTACTGACAGCTGTGTGGGTGGACTGACTGCGTACCTGGATGGGCAAAATAGTAACACAAGGGATCCCCACCATGCCCTTTAGTGAAGTCTCTGATACTTGTCACCATATCAGAGGTCACATTATGAAAAGACTCTGCAACATATTTAGTTTTCCTGAGCATCTTGGCCTCAATAAATATGATGAGAAGCAAACCCCATGTGATTCCTGTTTGGTGAAACCCAAACAATGGCACATTCAGCTGACAAAACAATGCACCACATACAGAGTTTTAGTTGAATTTTGGGGAAAATAAGGAATCACCATTTTCTTTACTTTTTCTGTATTCGAGTATTGACAGTTATCCAGTCCAGTTTTCCTAACTTTATGACAGCTGTGTGGATGGACTGTCCTAATCCTTAAAAAGTATAAAAATCTCTCCCTTTTTGTGCTTTTAGAGGTTTTTGTTTGCCATGAGCTGTCGGATTTGAAGAATTTAGAAAATTGAAGAGTTTTGCTAATAAGCTGTATTCTATGGGCAATAAGCTAAACACAGTTTAAAATGTGAAAGTTCTTCTTCTTTTAAGAAATAAATCCAAATTTTGTTTCGCTTCCCATTTATGCATGATGTTGTCATCTCGACTAAACATCACAGTTTGTCAAAAACGAACAAAGTTATTCCTAGAGCACGAACTAAAAAGTTAGCGTACAGAGGGCACTTAGCTGAAGGAGGATAAACCTCTCATGAATTTACTGGAGTTTTTCCCATTTTTCTCCAAGGGTTTTATATATCATTCTAATATCTTTACATACCACTCAAGTACTTCTTTCACAACGACTCCGGAAGCTGGCTGCATCCACACAGGATGTCCTCGCTAACCAAACAAGTTGATTCTTGTAAAAAAAACCCCAAAGAAGATAAAAACAGAATTAAACAAAATATCATCTGACTTTTCTAACCAAACTAAATAATTCTGACTGAGGTGAATGATTAGTTTGTGTAAAACATCAAATCGATCAACAAAAACAAAGAGAAAAGGTTTAGAATAATTACACACACACACACACTCACAAAAAAAAAAAAAAAACAAGCAGAGGATTGGGTGGGGCAAAAAAAAAAAAAAAAGAAGAAGAAGGAGCAGAAGAGGGGAAGACCGAAAGTGACTCTTCAGAATGATGAAGAGCCCACCTGGCTCTCATTTTGGCAACCAACTGGTGCCACTGGAGCACGGAGAGAAAACCGAGAAGAAACAACAGGGTGGGGTGGAGGAGTAGGGAGCATGGGTGGAGGAGGAGGGTGAGTAAAGGAGGGAGTAACGGTCGTCTCCATGGTGAAACCGTGGTCACCATGGTTACCCACAGAGCCCGGGTCAGCGGCTCTAGGAATGTGCACGCTGTTTGAACACACGCAAACACACACGCATACAGGTCATTACTTGTGTTGTGTGTGTGTAAGTGTGTGATAAAAGATGTGTGGTGTTGTCAGAGTCACAGAGGGGTGTGAATGTCTACACTTCAGGAGGTAAGAAAAGAGGTGTGGGTGTGTGTGTGTGTGCGGGGGTGTGCGTGCGTGTGTGTGTGTGAGTCAGAATAAGATGGGGCATTGTTTCATCTCTTTGCCTCCTGTCGGGAATACATGTTTGCATCTGATGTGTGTTGCTGTTTGTGAGTATTGTTTGCGTAGGTATGCAGGGGTGCATGCAAGTGTGTATGTGCGACTGCTAGGTGAGACAGGTTGAGAGCAAAGAGGGGGTGACGAGATAACTGTGACTCAAGCGATGCTGCCGCATGTGGACGCCCGGCTGTTGGTGTATTTTTCAGGGCGTGTTTTAACTCAGATAGAAGAAGAAAAGTTAACCAATGTGTATTGCTGTGCTGCCATTTACGCAGCCAAAGCTTCTTTCAGCACACCCGAGCACAAAATCAGAAGTTCATACAAGACATTCACTCTCAATTTTCCCAGCTTCTTTCCACTATTTAGGCAATTCACATGGTTACCATGAAATGTAGGCACCCAGCGACACATCTCACCATGGCGCTCTAACACACTTTAATGTGCTTGGATTCATGTGAATGTCTCTTATTAACGCCCCTCCCTGTCAAACCTTGAAAATTGTAGTTCTGTTTATCTGTTTTAAGAGTAAAGTTATTTTTTTAGATTTCACCAGGGCAAACACATGTAAATATGTAAAAATCTAGTAATTTCACTTTATCAGCATTCAGACTCTCTGTCCTAAAACAGATAGTGGCTAACTGTTGCGTCAAGCTAACCGTTAGCCGCTATCTTTTCCAAAGTTAGCATCTACTTTGATAATGTAACGTCTACTGCATGTAATGACGTGCTTCAAAATTTGTGGCTGTATGATGTTTTTATGATGTAAAGCACTTTGAACTGCCTGGTTGCTGAAACGTGCTATGCAAATAAACTTGAGAGATGTTAATCAAGCTAACTCTTTTAACTCTTTAAAGAGTAAAATAGTTTTCTCTTTAAAAGTAAACTATTTTCCATGTCTTCTGTTTATTTGGGCTGTCACAGCAAAGCACTTTGGTGAGTGCTGGTCCTTTTGATTCTTTACTTAATTAATTAAACAATCAAAACTTGTTTCTTCACAAGCTATGTCAAAACAATTGGTAATATGGTTTAGTAAATATGATACACTACAATGTAGCCTGTGCAATATCAGATGTGGTAATGATTTATATGTTAGTGGTGCAGGTTTGGAGAGGTAAACACTCCATACTGCCAGCACACAACATGTGTATAAGTTGCTTCTCTCTTTTATATCCCACAACAACAGCAGTTTGTGTCAGAAAAGGACACTGTGACATTGAACTGAAGCCTCTTACCTGACCGCAGTCCCATCCTAGCAAACCCAAACTAAAGCCCATTTAAACCTGCTTGCTGTTTTGAACTGAACACAGAAAACTCTGCTACAAACTTCTGTTAACACCTTTAAATCTGCATGCAGAGCAAAGCTTATTAAACTGCATTGATCTGTTTTTTTTCTATCCATCTAAATGAGACACCTCTTGCTCTTTTAAACCCACCGGTCACAAGAAATTTATTTCCCTTTCAAAGACTCCAAAAAGCTTACTGATTAAATTTTCAGTTAATGTTCAGCAAATTTTGAAAGTTTAGAGTGTTTAGATAATACTGATGCAGTATCACATGATTAGGTTAAATTGTCACATGACCAGAGCTGTTTATATCTTGGTTGCACCTTGGCGAGAGGAAGACTGCCACAAACCTCCCAAGAAGAGGCTAGCAATGTATGTTTAAATAAACATACGACAAAGATTTTTGGTCCACTTTCTCTTTAAAGTGTCTCCTTATGATATTCACCTTTGCATTTACAAAAAATGGTTTGGTGTGTGAGCAGAATGTGTAAACATGTTGACGGTCACTATAGTGACCAGTGGGACAATAGATTTTACCTAAGTCCACTTATTTAAATACATATGATATTCTTCCAATTCCAAACTTCTTCCTTTTTAAGATCAATTTTGAGTGTGGTTCTTGATTTGTTAGACTTAGTGATGGCCAGACAAAGTATATAAAGTAAGGAGGGGATAAAATAACCCAAAATTGAAGAATACCAAAGTCACCAAATGGTGAGAAGGAACCAAGAACTGGCCTTTGATTCTAGGCCTTGAGGTCCGGTATCCTGCAACTTTCAGGTCTGTCTCTGGTCCAACACACCTGAATTAAATGGATGACCTCCTCAGTATGCAGTCCAGTTCTCCAGAGTCCTGCTAATCACCTTATTCAGGTGTATTGAAGCAGAGTCGGATGGAAAACATGCCTGACCCCGGCCCTCAATCCCTGGAGTTGAAAACCCCTGGACTAAGTTTATTACTGTATGACAGTGAGACTGACAGATGTTCATGATTTTTGACAATATAAATGAAGGCCTAAAAATGGATGTCATTTTTATGATATTTTATAATAATGGAATATCATAATATTACAACAGACTGCAGTTCAATATAGATATAATTGTGCATAAACACTCAAGCACTCAAATGTACCTTAGTTTGGAATATACAGATAGTCACTATAGATATAGTACTATATTGACTATCTATATTTGCTCTGTAAAGACGGTGCATTACAGAGCAAATATTGCACTAAAGTAATGCTGTGGCAAGATATTTCAAATAAAGAAACAATGTTCACATATTATAATCTTTTCTATTTGGAAAAAGCACTTTTAGCTCATCTTAGTAAAAACGCCATATTATCCCACCGGTCACAATTGTAACCAATATATTTTTCCACAATTGTTAAAATGATTTCCCCTTGATTAGTTCAAAGGGATATCAATGACATCTGATTTTAATATTTTCATGTCTGGGAAAAATTTGGGGTTAGATGGGTTAATGAGGAAGGTCTTAGCAAAGACGCTAACATTTATTACAGACCATGTGATACTTGCTGTAATCAACAGAGCCAACGATTACAGAAAAAAAATAAAATAACAAAAACAAAAGAAGGACATGTAATAATAACGGTGAGAGGCTTCCACACAGCTGTCGGTGCCCAATGGAGACCTCAAAGTCTGACCTCTTGCGGGATGCAGCGCTTAAGTTGAAGGAGAAGGTCCTCTTAATAAATGATCTCACTGTGTTCTGTCTGCACACTGAAAACTAAAAGGTTTCACGACCTGGGGGCAAAACAGACCTATTGAAAAGGCACAGAGAAAGGTCATAAATTCATAGATATCAGCAGAGGGAGAGCTGTAGCTTCCCCGCTTCCTGGACTGTCCGTATGTATTTCTGAGGTGTTTTGAAGGTCAGTGCAAAAAGCTCAGCATACCTGGCTGATCCATCCAGTGGACTACCAGTTCACAAGCTGCTGCCCTTTGAAACAGTCAGAAGATTCAGGTAGGATTTCCACCCCAGAAGAAGTGTTGCATTGTCTGCTCCATTTCAGCTTATTTTCAGATATCAGGCTCTTTTCCAGCACCTAGATGTCTTAAAGATAACAACACTCCTGCTGTACTTTCAAGCTTCTGCAACATCATTTTTAAACAGTAGTAGATTAGAAACACCCCATAGGTCCTGTGATTCATTTAGCTTCTGCAGACTGATCATGAATGAGGTAAATCTCTCATTCAGAGCATTCGGTGTATTTAATCAGCCCAACAATAAAAAAAAAGTTACCAACCTTGGTATAGTTGTTTTTTTCCTCACTAATTTCTTTTTAAAGCTTAGCTTTAATTTCACATCCCTTCCTGTCTCCATTTGCTGGTGTCATAAATGCCACACTGTCTGGTCCCAGCAACACACATCAAAAAGTTTAAAAGCATACATTTTCTGGACCCATTTCCAACCCTGGTACGGGTTGCAGGGAGCATTGGTGTGTATCTCCAGTGGTCAGTGGGTGAGATGGAGCCTGTGTCATTATAAACAGGTCAACAATACATCACAGAAACACACCAACTTGTCTTGTTGCCCTGTGGAAATGTAATTTTTCATATAAACCACTAAACTTTATCTGAATTATTTAGCTGCTGGATCACTACAGAGGCTGTATATTCACACAGCAAATGTCTGTTTGTTGCCTTGTTATTGTGAAATATTTATGTTGCTTTTTGTTCTCTTTTATCTGCTATAGGTGAGGCGTGCAACACCGACTTCTCTCTCACACACATAGATTGTGCGACTTTACTTCTGCTCCTGATATGAAAGGTCTTTAAAGATAAGTCATGATTCAAATATATCAATGAATGATTTAACAATAAAGTACAAGAAAATTAAATCGGTTTTCTATTCTATCTGTGGGATTTTTTTTTTAAGCATCATTTGAGGGGCGTTGAGCAAAACAATTACATTTTCTCAAGTACTGAATGTTATGAACAAAGTTACTGATGTACTTGAACGCTTTTGTCTTTGGCCCAGCTCTGACACCTGGTCCTCCTTCTCTGATTATGACCTTTGACCTCTCTGACATCATTTATCATCACACTAAAGCCCCCTGAACGTCCTTTGAAAGGACATGAACGGACCTCCTGCGTCGCATCTCTTCTCAACCTTTTCAAATTTGATCCGGGCTCTCGGTGGTGCATCAGGGCCAGCCGGTGAATACAGTAGGCCCCTCCACATGACGAACTCTGAAAGCCTTTAAGTGCACCAACAGAGACATCAGCCGTCTTTCTGACAACGCCTCGGTTGGTGTGCAATGTCACTTGAGGCTCCTGCAATTACATTTTGGACAAGGAACTCCAATTGTGCCCCAAGTGGCACCATGATGGCCCCTCCGCCAACTTTCCAGTGATTGTGAGGTCACATTGCTTGCCTCCAATAACACATAATCAGCACATCAGCAGACGAAGGTTAGAAACAAAAGGAACGCCTGAAACGTTGGTTTAATGGTCACATGGGACCACAACATTTTTCATGAAAGAAAACAAAACAGAAAACGCTGTCATTTAAAACAATTACTGTCAATCAAAATTATAACGTATCAACCACATGCTGGTGTTTTGTATACATAGATGTCATAAAACATTAAATATCATAGCTAGGTTAATGTTAATTTTGTAAAATTGTGTTAATCCCGTTGGATGTACTGACGATGAGAGTACATTATCCAAAGGCACACGGTTTTATCTACTAATTTGTATATGTATACTTCTTTATTTATATCAGTTATATCATTAACAACAATAGTCAAACAAATGAAATGCAGTAAGACTGCTTCGTGTTCTTCCTTAAGTGTCTCACCAAAGCGGACCCGTCATACCTGAGATTCAATGTTTTGAGCTCTTTTTCTCTGTGGTGGCCTGCTGTGTTTGAGGTAAACAACATTCCTTTCCATTTCAATCCCAGTGAGGAGGGAATGAGCTATTAGGCTCCAGAAGCCAGCCAGTTCCCCACTGTCTGTCTGCAAGCTGAGAGCTGGCAGGCAGGCAAGCAGGATAACAGGCTTCCTTTTCCATCTACTGGATGGCTGGACGTTACACTCCGACGGTGGAGGATGCCAACAAAGTGAGCATGGAAAAGCCTCCAGGCTAAACTGACAGAAGATGGGGTGGGGGGTAAAAAGTGGGAATTGTAATTTGAATGCTGCTGTTAGTTTCCTTTGTTTTGTCTTGAATGATTTGCTACATGCACCAACAACGCAAAGGAAGGCTCGTCTTCAAGGAGGTGATGACTCGTGTCACGCAACTGAGCTCCACAAATCACTCAAAGATTCAAACACGGGCTGACAGCTCGGCTCCGCGCTTCGAAAACAACGTCATTTGTTTTAACACCTTGGAAAGAAGACGACGAAGAAAAAAAGACAACACTACATTATTTTACAAGGACATTTTGTTTCAATTTTGCCACATAGTACTTAGCTTATTGTGAAGTCTGATGGGAAATGTGAAAGATTTAGAAGCCGTGACAAGCAAAGACAATATAATTTTTTATTTTGCAATGCAAACTACAGAATTTTTAAAACAGAACTGACATATTCGGGCTGGTGACAAATAAGATTCTATGTTTTCAAATGAAAAATATAAAAGAAAATTAAATTGTGTTGATATTGATAAAACATTTTTGTTTTCAAAACATTAAAATGGTGTCAGTGTTTCTCAGTGTTGGCATTTTTTTAAAATTGCAAGCAATAGAAAATGCAGATTCTGTGGAAGATGCCTGCATCCAGCCGTGTCCTTTAAGTACAGGAGCTGGTTTTGAACCGCTACTGGTTTCAATGGTGCATCGGTATTGGGATCAAGGGAGTGGAAGTCACTGGAGTTGGCTGTACAGTGTTTACAAAGTACAGTGTGTTTTTGCTGTGATGTCATTTAAATTGTTCTATTCATATTTAGACCAATTAGCAACTGAGAAATACATTTCAGTGCTTGAATAGCGCCCCCTCCTGGTAAGACAACAACTACTAAAATTGATCAAGTAATAGCTCTTGCTGCAAGTTTCAAATTCAGTTTTAGTCATCTGACTACTGAGATAACTGAATTTTTGTCAACCTACACAGGGTCTTTGCATAATACTGCATGAAGTTAAGCAAATGCTGTAGCATTCGCCCCACGTATGCACTTTGCATATGAGAGCTTGGCTGCCTAACCTGAAGACTTAATCAAAATGTCCAAAGAAAATCTGCAACAAGCTGATTTGACAGATGCTCAAATTATGCATGCAACAGTGTTAACACCTCACTGTCTAAATGTGTGTATCGTCAAAAAACAACATTTTTTGCTGGGAACATAGTAGTCATTTTCAGTACATTAGTATACATACTTTTCATTAAACCCACATTTTTTTGTATTGAAAACATTGCTTTTTATTGATCTGACATTGTATTATATTCATACAGTTGTGTACTTATTAGGTTATCATCATAATTAACAAAACTACAGGATTTAATTATAGTTAAAAAAAAGAAGTTGTAATTATGTTTAACAATCGTGTGCTAAAATATACCTATATATATCTAACTCTACTTAGCCAGACATATCGGTAAGCCAGACAGATAAACACACCTGAGACCTTTGGACCCAGTCAGGTTCTGGTTTGGGGCCTTGCTGGACCCAATGGCGGCAAGGTGACAGTATTTACCTCTTCAGCATCTCCGTGGTGGTGAACCAGTCAGCGATCCAACTGGCACAGAGGCACCGAGCAGCACAGAGAGCAGAAGTTTGGAGCTGAAGTGACAGCAGAGCAACGTTACAAAAGGCCAAAGTGTGGGCGAGTGAGTGGCACTCTGCATTCTGGCAGTAAACCTGACTGTTTGTGTTTATAGGGCTGTGGGCCGCTCTGGGCCAAACAGTGAAGCACAACAAAGCATTTATATGGTGCCAAAATCCCGGGTGGCATTTGGACTTTTTTTTTTTTGTTTGTTTGCAATAGACTATCGTTGAATAAATCGCCACACAGTACTTAATATTAAAACATTATGGACCATCCATGCACTGAAGTCCACTATTATTGCAATAAACAAACAGTGATGGATTTTTTAAAGAATTTACTTTCAGCCTTCGAGCGTTACATTTTGCCTATTTAGTTTTGATATAGTTTCATCCAGTATAATTTGCATCTTTCCAGAGTGACAGCCAGTTGACCTTTAGAGTTTGATAAATGTCAAGCCAGCGGTTCTCTGTCATGCAGTGTTTCTTTATTTTTTTGTAAACAATGAGAATCATTTTATGATAAGTTTCAGCTTTAAATATTGACTGAATATCTGTCTTTATTTTGTCTATTCTTATATATATAGCATGTTCAATGAACGATATGATCATTTCAAATTCTTATGTCTGAATAGTTTATCCTACTGAAAATAAAAATATTTTAAAAGAGGATTTTTTTTTCTGGTTTATGGACCTCAAGGACTTGACTAAAAAGCATCTGGATGTCACTTTAGCCTTAACATGACAGTCGTCCCAGCCAGCTCACCTGATTGGTGCAATAACTGACCAAATTTTCCCAAAGAGAAATGTTTTTCTATATTGTTATTTAATAGCACATAACTTTGATAAGAAACTTTACCAAATCCACAAGAAACAGATTGACCAACTTTGCCTGATGGGGGCTTTTTATTTATTTTTTTCTTTTGACAAGCCTAATCTATTTATAGATATGGATAGTAACTTATAAAAGAATACCAGTAATGAATGATAGCAATGACAGTATTGAGTTCGTGCACCATGGGAAGGCCGACATATGCAAGTGGCAGCAGTGTCCACACAAGAGAGGAGGTTTCCTGAGAAATAATTACCTTTTTGCTGAACATGGAGGGGCAACAGATGCAGGGCTGACTAAATGAACTTCTGTCTGACCTTTCGAGTACTTTAAGCCAAATAAAAGAATGTTTTGTTGTCTGCTGGTGAGAGTTTTCTATCTGAACAACAGAGATGGCCAGCACGGCCAAATCTGCAAACAGGGAGGGGAAATTGGCCAAACACGCACTGTGCTGCAGAGTGCTTCATCGGCGTCACGCTACTCACCGTGAGAGGAGCGTAAGATTATTTTGTTCCACCCACAGAGGAAAATAACAGGCGCGCTGGTGCTGCCTTTAATGAAATGCCCTAAAACCTATCTCTGTATTGTTTGTTGTAAATTAAGTGCAGAGACAAAAGGCAGCCTCCTGGCACCGCGCTTAAACGTTTTGTGCAATCAGCATGCATAAATACAAGAACACTTCAACAAATTACAGGAGAACTTTCCCAGCGAGCAGCATCTGTCAGAAAGTTTTTTGCGTGTCTGCTTTTGACGTGCTGCTGCTGAGCCTCTTCATCAAACACATGGATGGGGGATCGTTCGCCTGCGTCTTCAAAACTCTGCCTTGGAATCAGCGGAGCCTCTCGAAATTCTCACTTGGTTTTTGCTTAAACTCATTTCTCTCCACCTCGCCTCGTCTTTTTGTCTTCCTCGCACTTGGTGAATAAATTTGACTAATTTTTCAAATGTTTTGCTTTATATCTCGCCGTCAACGTAACACAGGTCATGGAGAAGGCAGCACACAATATTTCAAGAGTTTATGAATTCTCTGAGTCGATGTGTCTTTTCATGCAATGCATCACTGATCACTCCCCCGCAAAGCTATTGCAAAAAAATAAAAATAAAAATCTTTATTTGCCTTACTCACGACCTCAGTGGATCAACTCTTTTGTTTTCTAGTTGGGTTATGCCCATTTGAGCAGCACCAAGCCAGTAAGAGTGTATTCATCAGGAAAATATGTTTCCAGTGAAGTGAGTTCTCCCAGTGGCACACATCACTTTTCAGCAGTGTTTACTACCCATCAGTGGGAGTGAAAAAGAAAAACAATAAAGCCTGTGTGACAACCCAACCGAGCAGTGATGTAAGGAAACACTAAAGCGACTCACCACATCAGTCAAAGCAAAAAGAAAACAGAGTAAAAAATAAAACAGACAAATAAAACAAATCATCACATAGGCCATGGGTGTTCCACTCAAGACCAAATTTAAACATGTCTCTACATCCATCTTAAGCTGCTGCCCCCACGACCCGACCCCGGATAAGCGGAAGAAGATGGATGGATGGATCTACTTCAACACAGCTCATTCAAATGGTCCAACTACCTCCTAAAAGCATAACAAATTTCTGTAGAGGTCTGCTGATGAACTTTCATTTGGTTCAGGTGTATTGGACCAGTAAATAAACTAAAACACTGACTCTAAAGGACTGACTTCGTTCACGGCTGGACTGTAGGCTGTTATTTCCAGGCAAAGCAAATCAGGGATCAAAGGTTAGATTTTCTTGATGGGGATTGGTTTAAACATGAATTACAGATATTTAAGATCTCTTTCAATTGGCCAAAAAATTATCCAAATGTAAAGTCTCTACATGACCGCAAGACGTTTTGTTTATTTATTTTTATTTTTTTCCATTTGAGAATTGTTAGAAATTTTTCATTTATTGCCATAGCGTCCATCAACACTGTTTTTCCAACAATTCACAAAAAAGCAGACTGGAATGTTAAGGTAAAATAAAAAAATAAATTAAAAAAACCTGCTCAATATACTGCTAAAAAAAGTGACAATAACATTTTAAGTTGGGCAATTTGTACTAGCATGAAACTGCAGGAATGTGATGTGTTAGCAGTCATGTGGAGGAATAATTTTGAGAGCTAAGGAAGTTTTGGTTTGAGTTGTTAGATGATTAAAAAAAACTTTAATCCTAGGATGTTGTGTACTCTGATAAGTACCTCCGTGCTCTTGCACCTGGTAAGAAAAACAAATGTCAGAGTGACTGCTCTGTCTAAGATCTATGAAAGCACAGAAACTAGCTAAGAATTAGGCCTTTGGTCTGACCTCTGTAGCTCTTACAGAACCAAATGAGAAAAAAAAAATTATAAGAAAGAATGGACTGCACAGATACAAAACTGCTGTGCAATATGCTTATGTAAAAAAAAATAAATTTTGTTGTCAAAATACAACAAACATGTTTAAAAAGGCTCAAGTGGGTGTGTGCTGCCATCTCTGTGTGTTCTGCTTCAGGAAATAAAGCTGAATGAAAATCCACAAGTTTAATTTTTTTTATTTCTCCCCGATTTGAATATCCATCCATCCATCCATCCATCCATCCATCCATCCATCCATCCATCCATGTTTTAACACCCTTGTCCCTACTGGGGTCAGCAGGGATGTTGGTGCTGATCTCCAGCTAACGTTCCGGGCGAGAGGCATCCTGGACAAGTCGCCAGTCTGTCGCACTGGTTTGAATAAATTAAATTAATTATTGTAAATGATCACAAAGTGGAATTATCCGGTGTTAATCAGTTTATTCTTTCCCATTTTGGCTGCATATTTGTCTTTCTGTCCATATTTATGCTTAAATCCTCAGCTTGACTCAGTGCATTGGCCCAAATGTTAACAAGACGACCTGCTGCCAAAGTAGTTTACAAAAAGTAGTGCCAGTATTTCCTTCACTACCCCCTGGGTTTAGCCTCGCCTTCCTACCCATCCACCAACCCGCCGCCCCAGCTCAGAGACAGCATTGCGTTGCCGATCTGTGCTCCTACAGAGCTGAATCTGTCGGCTGGGGAAGCGGTGAAATGGAAAAATTTAATCGCATTAAGAGAAAAACCTTCTCTTTTCATTTGTAAATTCCTGGGACACACTTTTTTCCCCCCGTCTTCATTCCCCCTCCGTTACACTCACCTCTCCCTCTCTCTCCGTGTCCTTACTCCGACACGGCTGCTGAGCTCAGAAAACATCCGTCTTGGCTTCAGCACACACATACAGTACACGAGAACACACACACCCTACAGCCTCCTTCTCTTTACTCCATCCAAGGATTTGACAAACCAGGACGAAGGCCTGTTGGATCAGCGCACACACCAAACACACACGCACACACACTTTTGTGATTCCTTCCCGTTTCCACTTAAATAAGACAGAGATCAAAGAACATTTCCCTGACTCCTCCTTCGCTCCCTCCCTCCATTTTACTTCCCCCCAAATCACTCAGAGTACTTCATGTTTTTTTTTCCTTCCTACTATTCTCACACTAATCAAAAACTCTTTGCACCTTTACTTTTCATTTCAAGTACTTTAACCCCCTTCTCTGCCCGACACCTTCTATAACTCTGCATCCTTCCTTCTTCTATTACTTCTCACTAATTTTCTTTTTCTTTTTTCTTCCCCCTCTTCTTTCCTTCACTACTTCTCCTGAAGAGCTGTGTTCCGGTTTCAAATCGCGTACACATCCGCCTTCATTGTGATTCAGCTCCACCGCCTATTTTTTTGACAGGACGTGCACACACACACACACACACCCCCACACACACACACACACACACACACACACATTTTTCGTTCCAGTACTGCCCGCCGTTCCCTGCACGCTCTCTCAGATTATTGACCTCTTTCCCCTAAACACACCGAAGAGCTCCCTCTGCTTCCATGGGGACGAACCCACCTGAGGAGCACTGAGGATTAACAGACCAGTTCAAACACTGCTGAGAGCTGGTTTTTTTCCCCCCTCCTTCTCTAACTCCTTGGAACGAACACAAAACCACACAAACACACACGAAAGAGCCGATCGATTTTTATGCGATAGCTCATTTAAAGGGGGGAAGACAACAGTGAATATTCCTCAGAATGCACATCATCGAAGAGTTAAAGTTGCAACCGTCACCTTTAAGACTTCAGTCAGAGTTGCTGTCTGATTTCCACTTCCAGTCTTGATTTAATACAAGGTAAATAGAAAAGAAAGCTTTCTTTTCTACTTCAAAGAAACCTTGAATTTGTTTGAAAGCATCCACAAGCAACTTTAAAGCCACATAAATTCAGGACTAGGAAATAAATCACTCGCTTTTTTTCCCCTCCCCTCTCACTTTTAACCTTCTAATGCATATCGTAGTTTAAGACATCAGGAGACAAGAAGAGGTTTTCCCATTTACAGGTTCTCCTTTTCTTTTTTTTATTTTATTCATCATCTACAAACTCAGATGCTGCTGGTGTCCCTGCTGAACTCAATGCTATCTATTGTGTGCAAAAAAAAAGATCCGTTAGCTTCACATTCCTGCTAGATACTGTCACTGCAGGAGCTACAATAGATGTGCTTTCACACAGCAAATCTTTTAGTTCAGACCCGCAGTGTCAGCCAAACTGTAATACCTCTCATTCTGCTGTGTGTGTGTGTGTGTGTGGGTGGGTGTTCTTCCATTTGTTCTCTCTCTCTCTCTCTCTCTCTCTGTTGCCATCAGGGGGAGCTCCCATGCAATGAGCCCGCTACGTGGTTTCCACATCGCCTCCAGTCTGGATTTGTCAGGAATAATCAGCTAAAGATGTCATGTTTGTTTGCAACGTAAGGGCTGTAATTTTCTGAATCTTGTTTTTATATATATATATCTATATCTATAACTATATCTATATCTATATATATATAGATATATATATATATATATATATATATATATATATGTTGATCCATCAACAGAAATCTGAGCTCCACTGCATTATGTAACTTTTATAAAAAATGTTTTACTGACACTATGTGGTGCCAGTATGGTATGAGACAGATTTCTATACATTAAATAGAAATCAAGCTCTTTTGCCTTCTCTCAGTTCTAACTAAGCAACCAATCAGTCAGGAGGAGGGTCTTAGCACTGTCTACTTGCTACCAACACATTCGAACAAAATATGAAATGAACCTAGAACTAAATTTTAACTTCTGATAAAAATATCGAACGCATCTGTTTTGCATCAGAAGTTTGCTAGAGAACATTAGAGAACAACCAGCATCACGAAGACCAAGGAACCCAGCAGACAGGTCAGAGACACTGTAGAGACATTTAAAGTATGCTTAATAATTTAGCATTCTAACAATAACATGACCTTTCTAATTCTCACAATATGTGACCACACTTGTCTGCTGTTATTTTCTATATTTTTGTCCAATAAACTGCTCTGCCTTGTCAGTAAATTTTATTTTCAACAAGCTAAAACCAGACCAAGTGACAGAACAATCAAGACTATGCTATATAATTGGGGATGGAAACAAAAATCATACTTTTTTGTTTTTTTTACATACTTTTTAATGGTTTTTTTAAATGTAAAACATTGATCCTGCAGTAGGTGAAGTAGCAGCCTATCTCCTTCCTGGAGGCAGCTATGGGACAGTGAATCCCTCCTCCCTCTGCCTCACTATTTATCAAACATTCATGCTTTAATTGAGCAATTGTACTGTTGATAGTTACTGCTTAATGATAAAAGCCATGTTCCAGGATGAAAATGGTAAGCAGACAAATGTGGGAGTGTGTGTTCATCTCCAATGTAAGACACCATCAATTTCCAGACAGTTGAAAAAAGATGTGAGGTTTAGGAAGCAAAAAGACGGCCTGAGTTTTTTTCAGTAGCTCTCTTCAGTCATGTGTGACTGTTGGAGAATTGTCAGCTGATGTAAGGATGAGATAGGGAAGCCTCTGCTTTCTGACAGCCAGCTTGTGACCATGCTATTTTTTATCCATTTTCTCTCTTTTTAAGAGAAATCTAGCCCTTTCTTCCACCATTCTATTACTGAAAGACTGCGGTACCTTGGAAGTTTGAAATTCTGTGTTCGTCAGGGAGAAAATGGAGAATTAAAGTGAATGTTGGTGGTCTCCTTGGCTTTGAGGACATTTAATGTTAGTGTGACTGACAGTGTAGTTCTTCACATTTGTACAACGAAGATGGATCACAGCGGACCTCGGTGAGGCCCATGTTTACAGCTGCCCTGTGCTGGAGCTGGAGCCATTCATCTGTGTTGGTGTGCCTCCGTGTCCTTGTTAAGCACAGGCGGTGGCTCTGCAGGATGGCTGTAAAGGCTGCTCTCCTTGGCAGTATCACCTGAAATGACACCCAGAGGTGACACACTGTCACACCCACAGCAGGCACAGGACACACACTCTGATATACAGAGCCACAATGAGCTGAACAGATCTTTGCCAAAGCCTGGCACGGCCAGGAAAAGGACTCATTAGTGTAGACATCTTCCATGAAATGCTTTAGCAACACTCATACACCCACACAAGCAAATAAGAAGAGCAACACACACACGCAGACATGCACACATCTGGGTGAGCTCCACAGAGGACCTACTTTTTGAAGTTAAGCTGTGCTGCAAATAATATCAGCAGTGTAATTCTGAGTCCTACTTGCTGTTTCCTGGACATGTTGTGATCTGGTTGGGATATATGATACATCTGTGAAGCAGAAATAAGGGTTTTTAATTAGATTATCCGTCTTAAGCTTTGCAGAGTGCTGTGTCACCCTGTAAACTGAAGCTGCTGTCACGTCTTGGGATTTCTCAGCTGCAGACGGTGGCCATGTCCATACAAGTACTTTGTCATGTAGGTCAAACTGTGTCCAGTTGAATAAAAACCCAACAATCTGCTCTTTGTTGGGTTTTTATTCAACTGGACACAATGAAGAGTAGTCTCCCAGAAATGTATGACATAGACAAGCTTAGCATGAGCATGGGCACGGAAGAGATTTTCACAGGATGATAATCTTGAAAGTGAAGGAAGCCATTCATTCCGTGTTGGTCACACTTTCACATTATGTATTAACATTAACAGTCTCTTCACTTGGTTCTTCTCACATCGCAGTTGAGGATCGTTGTTTATGGAGCTTACCAGTTTTCTGGTAAGTTCCATAAATGTTGTTGTACAACATTTGTTTGTTGTACAAATGTGAAGAACTACACTGACTCCACACCTCCAGGAAGCAATCGTTTCTCAACAGCAGAGAGCCTAGATGCTATGACTGCAGCAAAGCGTAGAACAAGAGCTTGGTTTCTACTAGGCTACAGTATTACAGCATTTACTCAAATAATTAAAGTCGAAACTGTATACGATCAGTTATATAATGACATTGGATATTTAAATTTCTATCCAGACTATTACAGATATAATTTTATTTGTAATAATCAGGTTTTGTTATTTACATTCTTAATTACAGATATTATTCTGCTTGAATTGATGGTCAATTTTGGTATCTGAAAATGTAGTGTAGCATGCAGAGTGCTTAAGTTCCAGGTGAAATCTTTACTTTTTTTTTTTTTTTTTTTTTTTTTTTACGTAAGCTGAATTATGGGTTGTATTATAGAAAAACAAATAAACAGAAAACAGTGGTTTGGATGAATGGAAACATGCTTTTGCATGCTAGGACCTCAAAACCCTGAAATTTGGTAGTAGTGGTATCACAATTACAACTGAGGAAAGTTAGGATGTTTTTCTATTTACATTCTGAATTAGTCAAATGGTGAGAGGCAGGGTACAGGCTGATTCATTTAGGGCGGACAATTAACCCATATTTTCATGTTCTTTAATGCTAAGTAGAAAAATAAATTCCTAATAGGGACGTGCAAACTCCACCCAGACGGGTTCCAACTTAAGGTGAACTAATGACCATTTTTCTGCGTGAAGTGTTCCAGCAGTGCAGACCTACCAAGTGCTGTACTGTTACGTTTTATTACAAATAGTCATAGAGGGTTATTTCTCTGCCATGATGTGGTTTGTGCCAGACGGCAAACATTATTCATGCTATAAAGCTGGACCCTGGAAAGTTGTTAGGAGAAAACAAATGTTTTGGGGCCTTTTGTAGTGGATCTATTGGGTCAGTTACCAACACAGATGGTATCCATACCATTACCGGATCAAATTAATGACTGAAAGCTGAGAGAAAGAGAGAAAAAGAGAGAGCGAGAGAGAGAGAGAGAAAAAGCTCAGAATGAAAAAAAAAACAGGATTTTTATTAACTCAGTCAGCTCAGTCTGTCAGCCAATACACCCACATCTGCTTCCGTGAATTATGCCTAGTTTCAAATAAGCTGAAGAGATAACATCTATGGCTTATCACACCTGTAGGAAACCTCTATGAAGAGGAGTCTCTTGATTGGTCTCGAGCTTGCTCCTCTTCCTCTCTCAGGTTAGATTCATGTGTTTTGCATGACAGCATAACAACATAACACAGTTTGGCTCAGTATATTGTCCACAATTCATCACTGCATATGACTATGAATTAAAAGGCAGAATTTGTCTTTTTTTGAACATTTAAAGAAAACAGTATGACAAGGCACACATCAGTAAGGGAAAAGATAAATATGATAAACTGAGCAGAAAATAGAATAAATAAAAATAGAATAAATAAAAAAAGAATAGTCACACAAACTAACAATGTGAGGAAAGTAAAACTGGAAATGTTACAAATGAAAAAGGATTTTCAAAACTTAAGTTAAACTATTAACATATTGAAAATTAGGCTTTTGTAGTGTTATGTGAGAGAGAGAGAGAGAGAAAGAGATTTTTGATTTTAAAAACTCATTTATTCACTCAGTGGTGATACATATAAACATTCAACACAACTTCAAACTTCAACACATTCATAAATGGTAGTTCAGAATTGTTTAAAGTAAATAAGACACCTTCATAATCCCAAATATTCTGAAAAATATTTAGTTCATCCATTTTTAAATATTATTTATATTCTAACATCACTCTTGCTCTAACCATACTCTTAAAGAGTTTTACATGATCAGTATTTTGTTCATTATTAATTTAAAATGTTCTACTCAAATATATTGCAAGCTTTGCTTGACCAAGAAAAAAATTTAAGAGCCGTCCAATTTTCTTCTCTTTTTTTTCCATATAAGAAACCAAAAATAAAAGACTGTTCTGTAAAACTTTCTCCAAATAACTTCCAAATATTTCTTAATAATGTAAATAAATCCATTATCCCAATACATTGTGCAAAACAATGAAAGATAGTTTCTCTTAATGAACAAAAGGGACATTTATCTGACACACTAGGATTAATAATAGAAACAAAAGCATTAACTGCAATAATACCATGCAAAATTCTCCACTGTAAATCACCAACAGTTTTAGTCAATGTTGGCTTATAAAGTAATCCCCATACAGGTTTAACCTCAAAACCAACCTTAAAAAAATCTCTCCAAGGAGTATCTTTTTTATCTTTCAATTTTACTTTGTTCAGAGCCTTTACACATTTTATATATATTATCTTACCATTCACAGAGTCCAAAAGTGTCCATTCCTTTTTATCTTTCTCTAAAAAGAGTCCAGAACATTCAAGATCTTTCAATTGTGGCTTAAAACACAACTTAAAGNCATCCTTTTATGAGTCTTTTATCATCTTCTGATAACATCCGCTTAAATGTTGTCAACATAGTGCCTACAGTTCTTAAGGAGTGAATCCCCAATCTTCGAGCCAGAGAGACAGCATCATCCATTTCAGGTCCAACAAGTCCAAGCAGATGTTTCAACGTAACCACCCCCCTTTTCACCAACAGTTCATGAATCATAGCCATATTGTCCCAAGCTGAACCCAAACGAGATCCCTTGAGGATGGGTTCAAGTAATAACCAATTTAAAGATGTGGATGCCCCGTCTCTCTTCGTTTCCATCCGGTTCCAAGTTTTTAACACACTCGCCTGAAACAATGGCAAATGCTTAACACTATATTTTGAAAGATCAACAATAAACAAAGTTTTACCAAAACCTAAATGACCAACTTTTGAAAAAAAACATTCTGTAACTTGTCTCCACAAAACGTTTTGGTCACCATACAGAAAAGTCTGTAAAAACTGTAACCTGAAGGCCGCTTTCCTACTTTCTAAATGAATCAAACCTTTCCCTCCTTCTTCCTTTGGTAAAAACAAAACACTCTGAGGGACCCAATGTAATCTGTCCCAGAAGAAACTCAAAATAATCGTCTGTAGTTTTACCAAAACACCTGGTGGGGGTTCCAGAACAGATAATGCCACAAAGCTCAAGCAACCAGATTATTAATAATTAGTGAACAGCCTCTGTAAGAAACTCGGGGCAAAAGCCAGTGCCATTGTTTTAATTTACCCTCAATCAGTTCAATAAAACCTTCCCAATTTTTCATGACCTCCATTTGACCCCCCAGATAAACACCCAAATATTTAAAACCATTTTTCAACCACTTTAATTCATCAGGTAAATTAGGTTCTTGTTCTGTCCACTTACCAACTAATAAAGCTTTACTCTTGTTGCAATTAACTTTGGATGAAGAAATTTTACCAAAACACTCAATAATCTTGATTAAAGTCAAAACATCTGACTCCTTTGTGATTGCCACAATAATATCATCTGCATATGCAGAAAGTTGAAAAGGTAACGAAACTTCATTTAATTTCACCCCCTGCAGCTTTTTCCTGATTTGACGTAACAAAGGTTCAATGCTCAATGAATACAACATTCCTGACTTTAGACAACCTGGGCCAGTTCCTCTCTTTACATTAACAGGAGACTTAAACCACCATTGACTTTCAATACACTTTCAATGTCACAATAGATCAGGGGTCCCCAAAGTGGCCCCTGAGGGCCGGTGGCATCCTGCATGTTTTAGTCTCTCCCTGGTGGAACCAACAACCTTTCCAGCAGGTCGATGATCTTCTGAGGCCCCTAATTTGATCCAGGTGCGTTAAACCAGGGAGAGCTAAAACATGCAGGATGGCAGCCCTCAGGGGCCACTTTGGGGACCCCTGGATTAATCATGGCAATGAACCAAAAGCCTTCAAACTCTTCCATAAATGCTGATGCTCCACCCCATCAAATGCCTTTTCTTGGTCGATAGAAATCAGACCAAAGTTTAAATCCAATAAATTAGAGACGTCCAAATAATCTCGAATTAAAGTTATGTTATCTCTTATTGATCTGCCAGGGATGCAATAGGACTGATCAACACTTATAACTTGATCAATCACTTTTCTAAATCTGCACGCCAGAACCTTTGAGAAGATCTTATAGTCAGTAAACCATAGACTGACAAGATCTCCAGTTCCTTATTTCATAGAGATCAGCCTTCTTAGGAAGAAGCTCTGCAACGGCTCAGGGGCAACAGCTAAGGGGCAACGGCTCAGGGGCAACGGCTTAAAGGCAACGGCTAAGGGGCAACAGCTAAGGGGCAACGGCTCAGGGGCAACAACTAAGGGGCAACAGCTTAAAGGCAACAGCTAAGGGGCAACGGCTCAGGGGCAACAGCTTAGGGGCAACGGCTAAGGGGCAACAGCTTAAACGCAACAGCTAAGGGGCAACAGCTTAAAGGCAACAGCTAAGGGGCAACAGCTTAAAGACAACAGCTAAGGGGCAACAGCTTAAAGGCAACAGCTAAGAGGCAACGGCTAAGGGGCAACAGCTTAAAGGCAACGGCTCGGGGGCAACAGCTTAAAGGCAACGGCTAAGGGGCAACAGCTAAGGGGCAACAGCTCAGGGGCAACGGCTAAGGGGCAACAGCTTAAAGGCAACCGCTTAAAGGCAACGGCTAAGGGGCAACAGCTTAGGGGCAACGACTCTTGACAGCTAAGGGGCAACAGCTAAGGGGAACGGCTCTGACAGCTAAGGGGCAACAGCTAAGGGGCAACGGCTCTGTGACAGCTAAGGGGCAACAGCTAAGGGGCAACGGCTCTGACAGCTAAGGGGCAACAGCTTAAAGGCAACAGCTAAGAGGCAACGGCTAAGGGGCAACAGCTCAGGGGCAATGGCTAAGGGGCAACGGCTAAGGGGCAACAGCTTAAAGACAACAGCTCAGGGGCGACAGCTAAGGGGCAACAGCTTAAAGGCAACAGCTAAGGGGCAACGGCTAAGGGGCAACAGCTAAGGGGCAACAGCTTAAAGACAACAGCTAAGGGGCAACGACTAAGGGGCAACAGCTAAGGGGCAACACCTTAAAGACAACAGCTAAGGGGCAACACCTAAGGGACAACAGCTCTGACAGCTAAGGGGCAACAGCTAAGGGGCAACAGCTCTGTGACAGCTAAGTGGCAACAGCTAAGGGGCAACGGCTAAGGGACAACGGCTATGGGGCAATGGCTCTGGGGCAACGGCTCTGCTACAGCTAAGGGGCAACAGCTAAGGGCAACGGCTAAGGGACAACGGCTAAGGGACAACGGCTCTGTGACAGCTAAGGGGCAACAGCTAAGGGGCAACAGCTAAGGGGCAACAGCTAAGGGGCAACGGCTAAGGGACAACGGGTCTGTGACAGCTAAGGGGCAACAGCTAAGGGGCAACGGCTCGGTGACAGCTAAGGGGCAACAGCTAAGGGGCAACGGCTAAGGGACAACGGCTCTGTGACAGCTAAGGGGCAACAGCTAAGGGGCAACAGCTAAGGGACAACGGCTCTGTAAGCTAAGGGGCAACAGCTAAGGGACA
>CAEGAD010006008.1:0-77004 GCA_903067055.1 Poeciliopsis paucimaculata | reverse complement strand
GGAAGAAACGATAAAGCCGATAATTGAAATGAAGTCGATAGTTTTAATTTATCGTTCGATTAATTGATTTATTGTTTATCGCGACAGGCCTATTCACAACGAATCCTAAGACTACAATTAGCTCCCAGTGACGACATTTTAAGAAAACATTTAGAATTTCTGGAATCCTGGGATTTTTTTCTGACTTTTACGTCAGTAAAATAAAAGTTATTCACAAAGCACCACGGGCGTTTCATGGAAAATTCACATTTTCCGTGTTGTTTTAGCTTCCATTTGGGTCTTAATTTCTTCTAAAAACAACCCAAGTGCTTAAAAAAAAATACTTGGGTGTTTTTGTAATAAGTTGTCTTTTGGTGTCTGGAAAATGAGCCGTTTCAAAAACCTCCTAACTGTTAAGTCACATTCAACGGGCACTGCGCCGTTACCTAGCAACCCCAGCCACGTTACCTAGCAACGCAACGGAACTCAAAAACATTTGGTCGGCTGGTTTAACTGCTCTATGCGCTTCATTATGGCTGGCAAAAAAGACAAATGTTTTGTGATTGACTTACCATCCAGAACCACTTGCTGTATGCATATTGTTTGTGCTGGAGGCAATGCTGTGGGTAGATCTGTCACAATAACAAATGTTGCTGGACCATAAATTGTCCCAGAAGTTATTGCGATAAACAACAATATTGTTGTTTTGAGACGATTTTTAAGTAATGTAACGGTAATGGCATAATAACGCAAAAACACATTCTCAAAAATTACGTTCTTAGACATAAATAGCCAAAGTAAATAAACAATAATTAAAATGAATTATGACTACTCTGTAAACAAAACCATCCGTCAAAAAAAAGTGCCAGTTGAGATAAAAGCACCAGACTGAAGACTTTTCTCATCTCGGTTTTGGTAGAAAGAGAAAAGCAATAAATCATGAAAGTGGAAATTATTGAGCTCATTTTAAGTTATCATGGGATTAATTGATTTATTGCGACAGGCCTATCTGTGGGAATATTTTTTTAACAAGGAAGTCACAAAGTATTGAGTTTCAGTTGGGGAATACATATGCATGCAATGCATTTCTGATGCATCCACAACTATGCTCTGTTCTGTTGGTCTGTCACATTCAACTCTATAAAATGATACTTTAACCCTTGGTTCAGTCTTCCTGTTAAGAAAAGTTGTCAATAATAATTCAAAAAGTTATATTTTATTTCTGACAAACCTGACAAATGACTGTAGACCTTCTAATAACCATTCAACCTGGATTCTTTTAAGATATTTAGCTAATTAATAAAATTGCATGATTGCATTACCTGAGTAAAAACCATTGCACCTCTGTACAGAATCCCATACTTTGAGACCAGTGCTGCAAGCGGGCAGAACGTCAGCGAGGCCGTCGACGTTCTGCTGGATCTGATCATGAAGAGGATGGAAAGGTGCGTCGACAAGTCCTGGATTCCGGACGGTACCGTGCGGCCCAACGGACCCGCCAACCCGGATCTTTCTGAGGGGTCCGATAGAGGCAAATGTGCATGTTAGAAGGATTATTTTTTTGTTGTTGTTGCACATCTTTGTTTCATTATAAATCAGGTGGTGGAGAAAAGGAAGATTTCCAAGTAAAACAAAGCGGGAGTTTTATTACCTTGTCGAGTAAAACTAACACCAACGTTATCCATCCGCTTTTCCCCACAATCCAGAGTGTTACATGTTCACTGTCACTGACGCCCTGAGTAAGCAGTAGTCGGTGTACCTTTCTCTCAATACATCAATCTTACTGAGTGTAGGGTATTTATTTTCCTTTATAGCTCCTAATGTACATCTCCAGTTTCCATATTAAGTTAAAGAAACGGAGTCAGATATTTAAAGAACACTGAGCCTGTATGTTACTTGTGCTGATATGTTGTCAGGAGTCCTCAACTGCTGTACAGAGAGAAAAATGCAATGAATGAACTTCAGGTCACCGATTATGTGTCACTGATGCTTCACTGGGTGCCTAGTTGATCACTGCAGTCTCACTAGTGCCACCGCCAGAGAACATGTAGCTCTTATTGTCTTCCAGCGTTTGCTTGGTGGAAAGTTTACATGATCATTTAGTCTGTACTTTTATATAAGTGCAGGTTTTGCCAAAAGTTAGAAAAACAACTTTGTAATATTTTGATAAGATAAACAAGTTATTTAATAAAACTTGTTTATTAAATAACTTGTTTATTAAAATATTATTAAATAATATTTCTTGAATTCAGGAAACCAGAATTCAAGAAATATTTTTGCCAACATTTTTTTTTTCTGTGTAAAATTCTAGCTTATAGGCTCTCTTTATTTGATTTAATTCAGTTCTGTGCATAAATTTGTGGCAAATTATGTTGAAATATAATATAAAAAGTTGAAATTCAATTGAGCAGTAAAATAAAAGTATTGTACCCAGGATTCAGTTTGGAGGTCTGTGTCTTCTCTAGAAAACACTGGCTTATTAAGCCCGTACCACAAACTATTTCTACATAATGTCATTGTGCCTTTATTTTGAAAGTTTGTTTGGATTCATTAGCTAAACATTTAAAATCCAACATTTTTGGTCTACGTAAATTCATTTGTGCATTTAATCTGAAATAACAAGTTCAAGATTTAGTTTGACATTAAACTTGCATCTGGGTGATAATTATAGCCTTTAAGCAAAGAACTTTAAATTTAATTAATGTTCCCTGTTATTTCACAATATATTACAAAAGTATGTTGTCCATTGGTGCTTTAAAACAAAAATGGAGAACTGAGCACATAAAAATGCTTAAGAAGTAAATTAAAGACAATTAAATGGTTGTTATAGGATATAAATAAGTAGTTAGGTGTGGCCGTTTTCTTGGTGGTGATGTGATGCTTTTCTGAAATTTGTTATTATTCTAGATAGTCCTGGTAGAGTGTCTCTGCCATGTGCCAAACCAGAGTTTTTCCTAATAAAATCTATTATGTCACTGTAAGAAGTCTGTATTTTCTGGATTGTTTCTTGAAACCCGATAAGCTGAGCTTGTTCTGTTGGCACATTTTATAAATGAGCCAGTCAGAACATCACTGCATGAAGACCTTCTGCTTGTTGAGCTTCTGTTGTTCTATAAATCTTATAAAACACAGGAATTATGTCTTTTATAGTTTCCCCACACACTTTACATCTGTTACACTTTATTTAGCATGTCTGAAGGTGTTTTTAGACTATCATTTAATCATCTTTCTGTGCACAGATTTAAATATTTGAATGTTTTTCCTCTGTTAGTTGCTTTGATCTTATTAGGATATATCATGCTGTCACATGTGCCATGCTTTTATATTAAAATGTGTATATTAAGACTGAAATAAACATTTGTATTTATGTAAAATCATGACCCATTTATTTATTTAATGTGCTTACTTTTCAGACAGGGGGAAAGTTAAAGAAACCGGAATCTAATGAGACAAAATTAAGAAACCAGTCCATTAATAGTGAATGTCCATGAACTCTACACTTTAAGTCCCTAATTGAGATTAGAACGAGCTGAGATGTAATAAATAATGCATGAATATTACTTTTAAACTATTTAGTCACTTCAGATAATAGCTTTTGAACACAAGAAAGAAAGGATGCAATGTTTTATGACTTGTGGAGTGGCCATTTTAATCCAGGAGTACATTTGAGGAAAAACAAAAAATAATGCAGAAGAACTACAGAAGTTCGACAATTTTGTGCAATCCAGATATGATGCTGTTCTTAATGAAAATGGTTGTAAAACTAAATATTAAGTTATTCACAGGAAAGGTGCATGTTCAAGCATTTTTCAGTTTTTAAGTAAATGTTTTTTAATAGGTAAACACCAACTTTCGCCACTTTCTGCATAGAGAAAAACGATGGAAAAAATACTTAATGTTTTGATCTGTAGTTGAAATTGTTTCTAATATGGAAGTTTGCAAGTTTGAGATTGACCCTGTTTTGTATTATATTTTAAATACAAAACTTTAGAAGATTTTAATTTGATTCACAAGTTTCAGAACAACATTATGCGGTTGTAAATGAACCACTGTGGATTGATAATCGAGGATAATACAACCGGAGCGGGAAAATTGTGAGTTTGAACCGTATAAACAATGTGAGCTGCAGCTGAAGCCCGCCTGCATCTCCAGTACAGCCCGGCAGAGGGCGGCATATCTGCTCCACCATTTGACTTGCCTCACTATTTAATACCGAGAAGAAGAAGAAGAAGAAGAAGCGAACCCAAACACAGCGGTGGAGTTACTGCGTCTAAAAGGTATCAGAAATATTTATAAAATGCTTATAGAGGATTTATGAGACAGTTTTAGTCAATCGTACGAAGTTATAATGTGTTGGAAGTAAAACTCGACAGTGAGTTGAAGTTACAGGCGTATTTATTGCTGCTATTTATGCCTTTCTGAATGTTTGTTAACCTAGCTGAAGTTACAAGGTAACTAATGAGGTGGACTTGTTTAATATAGCAAACAACTTCTAAGATTTTAAAAAATCTGGGCACACAAGCTTAAATTTAACCCAATTTTCTCTAATCCACATTTAAAACCATCATTTCAGACTCAGTTATACAGATGCAACCCCTGAATGTTGTATAAGCAGGTAATCAATTTTATCTATTTGGAAACCAGTTTGGATGTGTTAAGCTGGAAACCTTGTCGGAACACCCAAACGTATCAAAGTTTCACTCATTTGACCCAAACTGTCCCCTTTAATGAAAACCAATTCATCAGGATTTTCATAAATCGTCGCGCTTCAGCTGGATCACAAACTGGAAGATACTAACTTTGAGCCAAGTTACCAACGCTGAGAAGAAAATCCTGTTTCAAAATGAACACTTTCAAGAATATTTTTGATTTGCAGCTACCTGAATGATTATGGAAAAGCCACACATCTTCTGGCCGCTGTGACAAGAAAGATATTACAATATTTGGCCAAAATAACAAGGAATATGTTTGAGTTTGGATGGGTGAAGGTGAGGCTTTCTGTCCTAAGAACACCGTTTTAACTGTAAAGCAAGATGGTGGTAGAGGCATGCTGAGGCTCTGTTAACCTACCAGCAGTCTTGGTAGCTAAAAAAGACTGGTGGTAGCAGCGACCTTTTCAGAAGGCAACCTTCAAGTTTTTTTTACTTCATCTCAAATCAGCAGCTAGTGAGTTGAGACAGCTACACAGGTGGATTTCGCAGGATTCACCTGTGTATAGGTGAATGCTGTACACAGCAGGACAAGCAAATCAAAAGTGTTCTTGGACTAGATACTCTTATTAAAAGCTCTTAAAGCTCTTATTAAGCTTCAGAAATGATCTTATTAAGCTTCAGGAATGGCTCCAAGCTCAACCTCACTGAAAACTTGTCAACTAGATTTAAAAGGTGCAGCAGTCCCAGGAACTCAAACAGGTTACACAAACTCAACTAATCCAAAGGAAGCACCAGAATGATGTTGACGTTCACTTAAATGTGTGGCTTCCTTACAGCTTGCTGAAGAACAACTTCAGTACTGGTGAAGGTGTTTGTATATTCTGTATAATTTGACTGATTAGACAAAACCCAGCACTGCTTTAGCACCAAATTCTTCATTTTAAAATTCATTGAAGTTGTAGGATGTATTATGAATTATATCCAAGTACGTAAGACATAAATCTAAAACCTGATTTGAAATCCCTGTTGTCAAATTTGACATCAAAACTTTCATTGGGAAACTAACTTTTATCTTGAAAAATAATTAGAATTTTTAAAAATGAGAAGAAAAACATTAATGTAGATGAAAAGATTTGAGTCTGATATTCATTCAGTGAGAAACCATGTTTTGTGCATAACATTTTTTTTTATCTGTAAAGCTAATTCCTGCTTAAATCTTTAGTTGGCTTACTGATTACCTCTGTGTTTGCTCTTCCAGGATGCCTTTCCATTTTTGCCCACAGTGTGGGACGAAGCTACAGCCTGATTTCAGATTCTGCCCATCGTGCGGAGAGAAACTTCCCAGCTCTCCTGATGAAACTGGACTCAGGATTTCAGCCGTCTCTTTAAAGGACGAAACAAAACCAGCTGTAACTAACTCAAGCCCTCCTTCATCTTTGACCTGTGAGCCAACAGTTGTTTGCTAAACCCATCAATATTGTCTGTAAATGTAAGTTTTTAGGATTGTAAATATTTTCATTCTGCAGCCCCAGGCCGCAAAACTCCATCTCCAGTTTCACCTCGATCTTGTCTGAGAAGGACCCGTAAAAACCTGGAGCAGGAAACTCCTGCCAAATACACCGAGCCTTCATCATCTCCAGTCAAAAATGACAAGACTAAAGGTAAAAAAAATAAAAAAAACTTATAGAAAAATGGTAAGAAATGGAAGAGAGATTATAGTTTTAGCTGCACTTTCTGACCCAGAGGTTCCTGAACCTGAACATTCTTGGTTTGTTTTAGCAGTTCAGGGTGTTGGGAGTCAAACGTCTGATCCAAAGAAGCAAATCGGCACAGTCAAAGCTAAACCAGAGGCAAAACCAACCTCAGAGGCCGGATCACCTTCTGCTGTGAAATCTCCTCGACAGAGTGAGCTAAAAAAAATAAAATAATCTGCTTAATTTAGCTATTTATACACAGAGTACAGTTAAATATTTTTAATTATTTATCCCATTACCACCTCAAATTTCAGAAGCACAGAATTTTAAAGTGAAAGGAAAATGATGGCTTTCAAAATGTAAAATAGAATAATTGTGATGTGCCTGGTCGTTAAAACCGCTTTACTTTTATAGCCCTAAATAAAATCCAGTGACATCAGCTGCTTTTTAAAGAGACATCATGTGTGTAATTTAAAATTATTATAAATCCAGCTGCCATTAGTGAACAATCAGCACTTAATTGAGCTCTGTGAACTCAGTAGACAGGTAAGGGACAAAGTAGTGGAGAAGTTTAAAGCAGTTTCAGACTGTTTAGCTATGACTGACAGCAGTCACACATAAGCATGGTTATGTAAGCTGCAGCTTGTTAAGCAGATGAAAGAGGCTAAAAGAAATAGAGGAAAAGATAGAATATATAACAATTCAAATTTTCTTAATTTTTCCAGTCAGGGGAAAAGGGAAACTTTCTAGCCCCGTTAAAAATGAAGCAGCAGCAGGAAGGGTCTCATCTGATGAAACGGCAACAGAGGAATCAAAGATGGAGCGCTCTGTTTCCTTCAAGTTTCTATCAAAAAGTAAGCTGCACTTATTCACTTCTATGCTATCATCATTAAATAAACAGTGTAGTATTTTCTCTTGTTTTGTTAGCTGTCCACAGAAGATCAGGCTTCTGTGAAAAAAAAAAAAAAAAAAAAAGTTGCTAGACTGAGAGCTGGAGACGGCAAAAACACAAAATCTTACAGAGGATTTTTGGTCTAATATCTAATGAAAATATCTTAGTATGTTTGAAATAAGACAAAGTAAACTTAGAGGAAACTTTTCACCAAGATATGGGAGCTTGTTTGAAGTCAATAATTTCTCAATATAGATTTTTAAAAACTTCTAGTTCCACAAATTATTTCACTTATTAATAACAATTATTTATAATATTAGAAAAATGTCTGCCAGTGGAACTAGTACTTTTTAAATCAGTATTAAGCTTCTCTTTCTTGCTGAAAAGTTACTTGTAAGTTAGCTTAGCCTTATTTCAGCTGTACTGAGATATTTGCACCAGAATCAAGGTCAAAAACAACTGGTAAGATTTTGAGTTTTTGGAGACGCAGTTAGAAATCGTCTGTTGCTCTTTTAAGGTTAAACGTTGTTTTCTCTACTCAATTATTGGTTGTGATATGGGAACATGATAAGGATTGGTTGCAGTAAAGATGTGAATAAACAAAAAAGTATAAGGAAGGACACTTTAATAAAAGAAAATACAGAAAGTAAGTATATGTCACATGTACATTTTAAAAATGCTTTTGTTTTTATTTCTTGGATTTTTAGCTTTTTTAAAAGATATTTATTTATTCTAAATCTGTTTACATATCATTTGGTTTAACTGTTTTGATTTTTCTATGGCATTAGTGTTGTTGATGAAAATAAATAAGTGAAGACTTTAGATCAGTTTCCAATCTTTCTCCTCGTTGTGCTTTAGATTTTATTTATTTTTTTGTTTTTGTTTGCTTTATTTTTTATTTTCTAAATGGATGAACAGTTTGGTGTAAATTGCAACTTACTCAGTTACTTAGATGTTTTTCCTTCCAAACTTCATAATTACTGTGTTTTATGTATGTCTATGAACAGCAGTAACAGGAGGGTGGAGCAAATCGAAGAAGGCGAAGCACGCGTCCTCGCCGGAGCCGCTGCCGGAAGGGGAGCAGCTGACGGATCAGTCGGGCAAGACGTGGAAACTGATCAAGCTTATTGATCAGAACATGACAGAACTCCTGTACGAAGGTGAAATAATGTGATGTTAAAAAAAAGTATCAGTAGTTATAGTGTCTTTTTTTGCAGTCGCATTTGTTGCCTTCCTTTGTAAAGATTTATACGAAGCCTTGGAGTAAATTAATCTTCTATTGCTGTTGGATAATTTCAAATTCTCAAATCTTAAAAAATAATCCAGCTTTTACATTGAGTATATCTATTTAGTCCATTAAGAAATTATGTTTGACAGAATTAATGTTTTCTTCAGCTCAATGTGCAGCTATTCCACAGGTCAGGAAAATGAGATGGCAGTATGTCCAGTGAACCATTTTTTCCTCGGGTATTTTATTTTTATGTAAAAATTTTTACAAAAAGAGTTTGTGGTGTCATGTGGATAAGCAGGCCCACAGCCTCACCAATCCAGTTAAACAAATTTCATACTTTGGTCAAATACTGTATATAATTTTATAGTGTAAATAAGTTACATTAATAAGTTGGTAGTTAAGTTCATAGTTCGCAAATTGTTTGACTAAATTCATGCTAAGAATGGCTAAAAAAATGTTTTGGTTTGAAAATTGATCAGCGTGTGAGATTTCTGTTACAAAAAATCTTCGTCATGTTGTATTTGCAGAAATATGACAGAGTGAGCGCTCTTAACAGCAAACTATCTGTGACGTATATTTCTCCGGTAACCATGTCAACAAGAATTTGGGCAGTTGGGAGAACGTAAACGGCTCGTGAATAATGTACTCTTGTGCGCTTTCTATCTTCGAAAACTTTCGTCTTTCTTTTACAAGAATCCATTTATAAAGTATCTTCAATGAATCAAAGTAAACCTCGAGTGGAGACCTTTAGTTGTTCGCCGGCTGTCCAGCTACACAGAGTCACGCGTTGTAACTCCTAAACAACTTGTTAGCATTTAGCTCTATGACGTCCAATCGTTGCTATGGAGACTTTGGTAAATCACTTATTGATTCATTGGAAAACTTTATTCAAATATAATTTTATTCTCTGGCATGTATTGGTATTTAATATAAATGCAGTTGATTGTGATTAATTGGTTACAGCTTCTAATTAATTTAATTCATCTTTTTAGTCTGGATGTCGCCATTAAATGTCTCCGTGTCTATAAAGACTGACAGTTGGACATTTAAGACAATATTTAATTAATAAAAGGAAAGAATTTTCAGATTAAATACTTTTATTAGAGCTTGATTAATGTCACATATTTAAGTTGATTATTTTAACTCCCTGTTTTTATGTGCAGCCTTTATAGGAAAGTAATAGCTTTGTAGCCGGTTTAGAACTGAATAATTTATAACTGTCTGGTTCCTCACACTGTTAAGGCTTAAAGCGCTTAATTGTTCTATTAGGTGTAATTATTAAAGTTCTTCAACACAGTCATTTTGTTTAGCCTCTTAATCTGCAGATGATTCTGTCTGGACACTGACAGCATGAAAACAAACATCAGGAGCTTGACATCAGTGACGTTCAGTAATATTTCTTTGTACTTTTCAGCGGCTCAACCCAATTCAGAAGAAGCCGATCACATCCTCAAACTGGTCAGTGGTTTTCTGGGTCCTCTATTTATAAATTCATTCAATTTTTAACACACTGCGATTTCAACTGCACATCTAGCGATTCTAGATGTGCAATTCTCCATCATTTTTGGTGACTTTAGTAATGTTAATTTTACAGTGCAGAATCAATGTAGTGAAACTAATTTTCTAAATTTTAGGGAGCTAAAGATGGGAGAATCTTCAATGAGCAGAACTTCCTGCAAAGAGCTGCTAAATCTGCATCAGGTAGGAGTTTATTATGGGTTGATAGCACATTTACTGTGTTGCCACTAAGGTTTCTTCCTGTTTGGATTGTTTTACAGCAGACTCAGGCTTCATTGTGATTTAGTGATTAATTAAACCTGTCATTAACTTTTATGTTCATGTGCGATCAGGTCGTAAACAGAGTGCTAGAGGTGACATGTTGCATGATGATCTTTGTTTTAAGACTTGTTTTGTCTGTAGTGGAGAAGTGGATCAAGCAGAACAAACTGGATTTTCTAGGGATCCCCACCTGTGTTGGTTTTGGTCTTCATGCAGACCTATACAGGTGTGAATTCAGCCTCCTTTTCCCCCTTTTGTCCCGGCATTTTACACTGAATCACATATTTTTCATTTTAAAATCGTAGGTTTCTGATTTTCCCTGACATGGGCTGCTGCCTCCAATCAATCTTAGAGGAAGAAAACGAGCTTCTCTCTGAGAAGGCCGTTCTCCAGCTTGCCAGTAGGATAGTGAGTGTCATCCTGCTGGGTAGAAACTGCCTTTATGCACTCAGGAAATCATTTTTTTGTAAAATGTGACATGTCGGCTCCTTTCAGCTCGATGTGCTGGAGTTCATCCATTCAAAAGAGTACGTTCATGCTGATGTCAACGCAGAGAACATCTACGTCAAACCTGGACAGAAATCACAGGTGAAACAAAGCGTATCAGTAGGCAACTTTACTCTGTGGTACCTCTGAGTAACAAAACCAAACAAATACAATTGAAAAAAAACTGAAGAATCTAGAAAAATGGACATTTCCTGCAAAAATGCAATATTTACTGAATACAAAAGTAGTTTCGTGGCAAATGGTATACACAAAAAAGTAGAGGCACTGAATTCCTAAAGCTTTCACACTAATAAACAAAATTAAAAGGCTTAGAGATTCGGCTTTTTTTGTGGCTTTTTTTCTGATTTCTGTTTTTGTGTTTGTAAATTGTGAATCAGGTCTGTTTTGAAGTTTACATATAATAATAATCATCATAATTGTCATAGTTATAATAATGTATAATAGTTATCATAATACATTTTATTTGTTTAGCTCTTTTCTAAGCACTTGGTCACTTTGCAGGAACAAACAAAACACTAAGTATATCATACAAAATTATAAAAGGAGAACGTTAAATACATAGCCTGTTCAAAAATAGAATAAAATAAAATTGATGTACATATCTATTTATATAACAATAATATAAAATATATGTAACCATTTTACAATATTATAGATATGAAGTTTGTCAAAATTGTTTCATTTATAATTCAAATTAATCTTATTTAGTCCAAAATGTTTTTGGTTTTTTTCAGACATTGAGTGAACAGTGACTGTTGGTGGTTACCATGGCAACCAGTAACCACCTCCTTTTTCTGTTGCCGTGTGTAACCGTGTTGGTCTCCATGTCTGTAACCGTGGGGCAGAAGCTGCTGGACTAAATTTAATTTAATGCTTTGTTGGAATAAATAAAGTGAACCTGAGTTTGTCTGTTGTGAAGTCAACCTGAGACGAACAAAGAAGGGTTGTATATATTTTTCTCCAAACAGCAAGTTTTTTGTTTTGTTTTGTTTTGTCAGATGTCTATAACAAAATGTTACATTTTGGCTAGTTTTGTTTTTTATTTTATGTCAGAGGAAGGTTTTGTTGCTCAGCATCACCTTGGCAGTGTCCAGTAACTGGAATGTGTGCGTGTGTGTGTGTGTGTGTGTGTGTGTGTGTGTGTGTGTGGGTAGGTGTACCTGGGAGGATACTGCCATGCCTTCAGGTACTGTCCAGGAGGCCAGCATGTGGAATACCGCGAGTCCAGCAGAATGCCACATGAGGGCGCCATGGAGTTCATCAGCCTGGACACACACAAAGGAGCAGGTGTGTGTTTTACAAAATACTGTCTGACTTTATTCCACATTACCTGAAGTTGGGTCTTCTCTTCTCCCTTGCGTTCTGTGATTGTGTTCTTCTCCTTCATGTCTTTCCTTTCTTATTTTTTCTTCCTCTCTTTCGTTCTCATTTGCTGCCATTTTTTCTTCATCATTTATTTTCTTTCAAGCCATTTCTGTTTGCTTGTTTCCTTTCATTATTCCTTCTTTAATCCTTCCTTCCTTGTGTATTCCTTTCTTTTTAACTGGATTATTTCCTTGTGTTAACCTTTCTTTATTTCCTGTATTCCTTCCTCCTTTATTTTTTTCCCTTCTTGTTTCATTTTGGTCTTATTTCCTTCGTTCCTTTTTTGTGTCTGTCCATCTTTATGCCCTGCTCAGGACTAAGTGGCTCATTACCAGCATGTCCGAGATGTCACAAAGGACCACATCCTGTCAACCATTAGAAAGATTTCAAAGTATTTTCGTATTGCTAAATGGTACTACACACTTTCACAATTAACATAAAAACAAAATAGAAATGCATATCCACAAATTTCTTCCTCATAACATGTCAGAAGTGCCATAACTGAAACCACTTGAAAAGCTCATTTGTAATAGCTGTAGGCAGAAGAAGAAGTGTAGTGCAAGCTAATAAGTCTCCATGGAGATGATCTTAAATCTTTTTCTCAGGGTTGTTAATGTTTTTGGGGTTAAAAAATGTTTTCACCTGAAACATTTTAAATAAAAATGCAATCAGAAACTGGATTGTTTAGTTAAATCCTGTTTGAATGTTGTTGTTTTTTTAACTACTGGAGCATTAATGCAACATTGTTAGATTTATTTTTCTTCCTCCAGCTCTGCACCCACTTTCCATCTGGTCATTTGGCAAACATAATCATAGATGTGATTTTCCTCTTGCTAATATAATTGTGATGCTGTGCAGACTCTTTGATGCAACAATCAATGAACAGGCTGGTTTCTGCAGATGAGCAACGGTGTGTTTTTTTTTTTCTTCCATCAATGGAGGTAAAATATGAACATTGCTGTGTTTCTTCAGCCCCGTCTCGTCGCAGTGACCTGCAGTCTCTGGGTTACTGCATGTTGCTGTGGCACACGGGAACGCTGCCGTGGTCTGAACTCCACCATCCGAAGCTGGTGGCCGCTGAGAAACAGAGGTAAAGGAAAAGAAAATACCCAAAAACTTTCACCATTACCATGGCAAAGTTTATTAAGCTTTAGTTAATAATATTAAAAACTTCTGACATATTTTCTTCCAGGTATATGAAAGATGTGAAAGCCCTGCTGAGAGACTGCTTTGGGAAGAGGGAAGTTTCAGGTAAACCAAAAATTAACCGACACCCAAATCTTTGACAATGACCGACGCCATTTTGTTCATGTCGATAATTTCGGTGTTTAAAAAAAAATGGAAACAAAAGTAATCGTTTTTGTCATTTTTTGGCTGCATCAAGGTAGGCTATGCTCATGTCCCTTTAAGACACTACGTGTTCAGTCTATAGCCACGTGATCCCACCCTGTCCAATCAGTGACAAGAAGCGAAAAAAATGGAGGAAATTTCAAACGTACAAGCCTCACTAGCTGCTTGTACGTTAGAGGAGAAATGAAAAATGCGTTATCAATCGTTTGGCAATATTTTGGTCACGTTAACCAAAGTTTTTCCGTCGTTTTTTTGAATGGTGAAAAATCTGAAGTTCATCCTTGTTATCAATTTATTGTTATGGAGGTGAAATGATCAATAAATGATAGTGATTTTAGTCCACAGCTACAACAGCGTGTAAAGGCCATTGTAAATAGAAAAAAGGGAGTACATTTCCAAGAAAAACTCAAAACAATTGAGATAATTTTTTTTTAAATGTCTAGAAAAAAAAAGTACATTTCTGTTAGAAAAATTGCAAATTTATTGGAAAATAAATCTGACATTTTTCAGAAAAATCTTGGACATTTTTGAGTTTAAAAGTTGAAAATTTTCAACTTTTGAAATTAAGACATTTTCAGATTTTTTTTTCCCCAAAAAGAAATTCTGAAATTAACTTAAAAATTTCATTTTTTTTCTGGCAAATTTTCTCACTCAGTTTTTTCTAGAAAATATCTGAGATTAAAAATGTAATTTTTTTGGTGTAAATTTACTCCTCTTTTTTTCTACCTACAATGGCCTTAAAATGCTGCTGCACATATCACACTTGTTTTTTCCTTGACCTTATGGGTCGGCCTGCTGTTTCTTTACACCTGTTTGTTTTTTGTGTAGATGCATTCCAGAGCTTCCTGACAGCAGTGATGTCTCTGCAGTACACAGAGGAACCAAACTACTCCATGCTGAAGGCTGGACTCAGTTCTGCCCTGCAGCAGCTGGGCGGGTCGGTGGAGCAGCCTCTCAATTTACCCATATGTAAGTACCTCCACCTGCAGCCCGGAGTGAAAACACCACCATGATGTCAGGAATCTATCTGTAGTTATGTAGATTAACATCCACAACAAGGAGCTTTTTATCTGGTAGAACAACATTAAGTAGTGCATGATTACAACTATCGTTTCAGAAAGATGCAGGAGATTGTTTTAATTTAATAATTTCTTAATATTGATAATAAAAAAAAAAATAGAACTGGTTCCACCAGCAGATTATTTCACTTTTTTCCAATGGTACAAGGGAACTTGTCTTCCATGGAATCTGTAACTTACAGAGAAGTCATTTGCAAAATATTTGCACTAGAAACTCGACCAAAACATTTAGTTAGATTTTGTGTTTTTGCAGTGTAGGATCTACCACTTTGTAATTAAATATCAGTAAAAATAAAGTTGTTCTATGAAGGAGTCAAACCAGCAAAGAAAATAGTCAAATGCTTATTAGATTAATATAAATTAGACTTCTCGCTTTCAGGCTAAAATTATCCACAATTTAATTGCTGCGTTATAGAAGATAATTTCTGGGGATTTGATGAAATGCTTACTTTAATCTGTCAGATAACGCCTGGTCTGCTTTAAATGTTTTTACAATAAACAATTTGATTATTCAAAACTCTAAAAATGTTAATAAATGGCCTGTCAGATTTGTGATTTCATTAATGACACATTTAAAGTAGCTTTATAAAAGTAAATACATTGATTTTTTTTTTTTTATCTCTTTCTTCTCACAGAATCCAGACTGTAGGAGGAAAACTCATTGTTGGTTTTAATAGCTGAATTTTTATCTGTGATCGTTGTCGAGGCACTGAATCCTGAACAGTTCAGTTTTTTGTCAGCATTTCAAGCAATAACCATTACTGTGATGTTTCTAAAACAAGCTGAACTGGTTTTAAATTCAGGAAGATGTTGACACTGCTGGTTTAATGTGACGCCGCTCTAATGAAACTTCATCAGGTTGGGGAACGTTTTGCTTCACTTGTGAGTTTTTTTGTTTTTTTACTTTTGAATCTTTCTGAATGGAAATAAAGGATAAGGTTTACTGTTTTCTTTACATCATTGTTCCTGCTGAAGATTTAACTACAACAATAAGTTAAACTGTTTTAAACCAAATAAACTGAATCTATTGTTTAAAATATTTGTTGTTTTAATATGTTTAACATGTTGCTCATTTGATGGATACTTTAAATTCTTGTATTTAAAATGTCTCTCTGTTCGTTTTGACTTCTAAATGTTTAAACTTTTAAAATCAAAATAATCTGGGTAAATACAAAAAAAGTATTCAAATAATTAGATTTTTTGTAAGCCATTCTGGTTTTGGTTTTCCTTGAGCCATTGTTGCCGTTTGAGCCAACAATAAATGTGCATGTTAACAGATATTCAACATTTCTTATACTTAGAGCTCTGATGTTTTAGATATTTGAGAAACAGAACGTCATCTGCTAGTCAAAAGTAGTATGTAAAAGCACAAATACTGGTGGCGTTAGTTCCTGCAACTCTGAAAAATAACAAATCCAGCAGAACGTGTTCATTTTAAAGAAACTTTTATAAAGTTTAAACATTTCTGAACATAAACCTTTTGAACAGGTCGGGACATATACAATTCTTAATATGAAACTGTAAATATCTCTCATTGTGCACACTCTTAAAGTGATTCAGAAAATAAACACTGCCACCATCCACTGCTGGACCTTCTAACATCTCTTTATGTCACTTGAGGCACTTTTTGAAGAAACAGATAAAAGCACAACATTAAAAGACGACAGCGCCCCCTGGAGGCAGTCTTTTTTGGAACACAGTGGCTTTCTTGGAGCAGAGCCTAGCTTACACACTTAAACCGATCAGTTAAGCTTTATTATTAATACAGACATGCTGGCAGCATGAGACAGCTACACATGCAGGTTTAAATATAGTCGCACGCTGCAGATGGCCGGCCCAGAATGAGTTCTGAACTCCTCAATGTTTGCAGATTATGGATGGTGTCCATGCAGCTGAGACGGACGTTGAAGGAAAGGATTGTTTTCGGGGAACATTCCTGCTTTAGAAACGATTTCTGGTCTGCAGATAAACATCACATGCTCGTAGTCTTTCCTGTGACAATGAAAGCTTCGGGCCGATTTAGCTCTGATGGTTACTGGTCTTAAAACCTTCCAATGCAACTTGGTACTTAAATGCTTCTCTGAGAACTGAAAAAGAGGAACTTATAAAATGATTTCAAAATAATTTCTTATATAAAATGCGCAAACAAATGCGAAAAACAGAAGGCCGCTTTGATCTGTTCCTGAAATGTTTCTGGACACAAGTAGTATATGGACATGTAAACTGTGAAAAGTGCAGTCCCACTTTAACCCAGAGATGAGCGCAATTCATGTTTTCCTGGTAAACGCGGCGAAAAAACGAGCACAAACTCCACCGTGGCGGCGGAGGTTTGTTTGTCTGAGCGTTGAGTGGAGCGTCCTCGAGGCCTGCGGTTCTGCAGAGCGCGATGGCACCGGGATGACGAATGGGTTAGCAAAGTCAGTAGCAACAGCAGTGGCCGACTAGCTGGGGGTGGAAGGACTCTGGTCATGTGAGGTTTCCTCTCCTGAACGACAAAACAGAACCATAAAGCGGCGGTCCGACTCACAGATATCACCTCTGTTTACTAACACAAGTCTCTCACCAGGAGGTCCGTCTCCGCTTTCGCTGCGTCGCTCGTCTTTATAGTCTGGAATTTCCACTTGGCCCAAATCCTGCGCATCCGCCACACTGGACTCCTTTAAAATCAGACAAATATTTACATAAAAACAGCCACAGTGACACCGGAGCTTCAAGAGGATTCTGTTTACCTGGGATTCAGAGAAACGGTCTTCGTCAGAGTTCCTAAATCCTTCTGGAGCCTCCATGAGGAACTCCAGGCCGTCTGGTTCCTCTTCACTGATGAGACCAAAGCAAGATAAAAACATTTTTACATGATTTGCTTTCTGTCAGATCAAAATAATCTTAAAATTAAAAACATCATATTCTTACTTATAAGGGAAAATCACCAAACTCCTTATCAGGAATGTCATTTGGGCCAAAATTACTGGCTCAAAAGTACTGGCAGTCAAATAAATATCATTTTTAAAAACTAAAATCAGCAAAAATGTTGCATTTCTGCCTACTGAGCAATAAACTAAGTATATTTTAAATAAATAAGTAATCAAATTTTCTTTGTAGAAAAGGATCCAAAACGTCAAATGACTTGATGTTTTCATTGTTAAATAAAAGGCGTCCATTTTGTTTATTTTTTTGAAGGAAATTTGAAAACATTAGCCAAGTTTTAATTGAGCAATTAAGATATTTGGCTGCACTAAAGTTTACTTTAGAGTGTAAGTCCATGAGTAGATGTCCCAGTTAGCATGAAAATAGAAAAAAAACACCAGAAAGCTTGGAAAACACAATCACTTTGTATCACATCCAAGATGTAAGAAAGTAGATTTGAAATTAAAATTGATAGTTTTGTCTCAATTTATTACATCTGTTCCAATCCTGTCCCGTGGTTTTTTTAGTCCTTATGATGGAGTTTTAGGGCAATACTAAGAAAAAAGGTCATAATATTCCCAGGATAATGTTGGAAAATTATGACTTTATTTATAAATTACTGTGATCTTTTTCTCGTGTCATTTTATTTGTTTTTTTATTTTATTAGGGTGGCCCTTATGCTTGTACAATTTCGCATTAAAAAGTCTTAAATTAGACTTTTCCATCACTGTCTACAATAACTGCATAATCTGAATTGATGAGTTACAACAACATTTCATTTTCCTTTAGGATCAATAAAGTATTTTTGAATTTAAATGTTTTAGTAAACAAGCAGAGCAGAAAGAATCAGAGGAGCCATTTCATCCTGTTGGTACTGACCTTCCTTCAGAGAACATCTCCACATTCTTATCATCATCATCTTCTTCTTCTTCTTCTATTTTCTTGTCTTGCGTTTCATTTTGGTCCTCTTCCAGTTCACTCTCCTGCTCTTCTTGGTCTTCACCCTCCTGCTGTTGCTCTTCTTCCTCTTCTTCCACATCTGAGAAGTTGAGAAAGTCGAAGCTTTCGAGGGCGGTCTCCACTTCCTGAGTGAAGCTGGCAGACGTAGGAAAAGGCGCCTGAGGAGAAACAGACGCAGCAGGTTAGCGCCCGGCGTCACAGACAGACCTGCTGAAGCCGGCCCTCGGCTCACCGTCGGAGCGTCCGGCGTCAGCTCGCTCTCCTGGACGGTCTGCGTCTCCTGCAGTTTTCCTGCAGCTTCAGCAGTGACTTCTTCCTCAGCTTCAGCTTCAGTCTGTTCAGCTGCGGGCTCCTGGAGCGGCTCCGTCTTGACGTCCACAGCCAGCTGCGTGGGGAACTCATCGGGGCAGCAGCTGCTCAGCTCGGCCGAGGCCTCAGAGATCAGGTCCTCCGACTGAACAGACGCCCTGTCGGCGGCGGCGCCGCAGTCCGAGCAGGAGGCCCGCAGGTGGCCGTTCGGCACCGCTTCAGGCTGAGGGAAAACGTCCACGCCTTCCGTCTCGTCCTCCTCCTGGTTGGACGAGAGCGACGGCGTGGAGACGCTGGACTTGTGCGGCGCGGCGGACAGCTGAGTGGTGGGAGTAGCTTGCAGCAGGTTGGAGGCCATCAGCCTCTGAGTGTGATGAGCCAGAGCCGGACTGGAGGAGTCGTCTGATGATTCAGAGGAGTTGGACCAAACCGTGCCGTTCTCCATTTCTCCCTGACGCTTCAGCAGAGACTGGTGAAGAAAAAAAAATCCCCGTCACTTCAACATGTAGGTTAGTAAATATAATCCAGAGCTAAATTTAATACATAACAATAATAATACAAACTACGAGTCAGATACTGAAAGGAAACAGAAGACTGAAAATCTCCACAGTAGCTGAGTTTTATATAGATGTAGAAAACTAAAAGCACATCTTAGGTCTCGATTTAAAGATGATTTGAACAAATTAGGGTAGATTTGTGGTCTATATGAAACTTGTTCATCACATTTTTTTTACGCAAAATCATTCTTAGATGAAATGTTAGTCTGGTCAGTTCTGCCCACTTTCAGAATGAAATGTTTCAGGGCCTCCTGTCACTTTAAATCCAAATAATCTACGGCTGGTGATCCCCTAACTCAACGTTTACTCTCACATGCGAAAGTGGATGCAAACTATGTAACCGCACATATTTAAAAAGCAGAAGTAGAGCCTCCTGCACAACCAACAAGAAAACAGCAAGTTGTTACTGGATGGTAAGTCAACAGCAAAACACCTGTCTTTTCTAGCAGCCATTGTACAGCGCAAACAGCGGTAAAACCAGCTGACCGAACATGGGGTTGCGAGGTAACAGGCCGGGTTTGGGAAGGTCGATGGGTAATGGCACAGTGCCAGTCAAATATAACTTGATAATTGAGAGGTTTTTGAAATGGCTAACCCAAAAAATATAAACTTATTTTCAGAAACAGCTGAGTGTTTTTTTAAGCACTTTGGCTATTTATTTTTTTTTTTTAGAACCAGCAGGAACCGCTTCTTTTACATCCTTCAAGATCTGAACCAGACTCCAGAAAACAAAGAAATGTATTAAAATTCTCCATTAAAATATTACAAGAATGCTCAGTTCCATAAAAGCTAAATTATAATTCAAAACTTTTTGGACAGTGCTGAGCATTACCTATATATTTTCTGAGTGAATTTACCCCAGGAGAAGGAAAAAAGTAATTTTTAAGAGAGAAAACTAATTCCCAGATGTTCTCAGTGTGTAAACATGCAGTATTAAAACAGCTTCATGTTGTGAACAAAAACGGAGAGAAAATCTGGATCTGGTTTACTGAGTGAAGCACTAGAAGCCAATAAATCATAAACTACAAAACAGAGGAATGCTTTGACTTCAGCCGATTCGCCGACGACGGTGGATGTTTGGTACTAAACTTCACTGAATCCAACATGAACAGAGGAACAGATATTAAAACTCAAATAAGGCTCATGTGGCGTTTAAAGACGTCGTGGGAAAGTCATCAGAGATGATTCATTTAGCTTCCCTTTTGTTGCTGTATTGATTTTATTGGCAAATAATTAACCAATTCAATGATCTCCTTTCTTTTTATGAAGCTTTAAGTAAACATGGGATAGTATGAGATTCAAACAAGAAAAAAATAACACCTACATTTAAAATAACCATGATCCTAATACATAGTCATGAAAAATCTTCACTGTATTTTATTAGGATTTTTCTGAGACTGTCCAATGGTTTTCTTTGGGGATTTTTTTTTTTTTAACAAAATATACTCTGAAAGGTGCGGCATGCATTTGTATTCAGGCTCTTCATTCTGAAGTCACTCAGTTAAATCTTTCACAAATCAGCAAATAACGTTAATAAAGTACAACTGTGTGTCCTGTGAGAGTCTGTTTGTTAAAGAACATTAGTAAATAAATAACATCATAAATCCCAAGACTACAGCAGACAGGTTGAGGATAAAGTAGTGGACAGGTTTATAGAAATGTTAGTTTATAAAACAATGTCCACAGCTTTGAACATCTTGTTCAGCATTGTTTAATCCATCATCTGGAAGTAAAGAGCTTAGCTTAGATGTGACTAAATATGATTTCCTGAAGAGGTTAGGAAAGCACTTTTTTTTTTTTTAACATAAAATCAGAATAAGCCTACAAAACTCAACATTTACACTCGCACAAGAAAATAACTGCCAACAGACACAACTGTCTCTTAATATTATACAAATATATTCTCTGGATGGTAAGTCAACAACAAAACATTTGTCATTTCCAGCAGCATAAAGCAGCAACAGCAACTGAGCAAACGTGTTGGAACTCAGATTGGGTTGCTAGGTAACGGGCTGGGCTCTGAGGTTGCTAGGTAACGGCACAGTGCCTGTTAATCTGGAGGTTTTTGAAGCGGCTCTTTTCCACAGACACAAAAAAACATTAGCTTACTACCAACAAACAGATGTGTTTGGCCGATGTAATGTGACACTTTTTCACAACTTTATCTAATTTATTTTAAAAATCATGTATTAATTTACTTCCACTTAACAGTGTTGTTCCACTTTATGTTGGTATATCACATAAAAATCCCAATAAATACACTGTAGTTTGTGGTTTTAACATCATTTTTTAAACTAAAATATTATGAATGTTGTTATAATATTCATAATTATATGAATATTATAACAAATAATAAATGATAAAGCCAAATGATAAAATTTGGCTTTATCATTTAAAGCCAAATTTTATCATTTGGCTTTAAATGATAAAATCACTTAAAGCCAATGAGGAAAAAAGATTCAATGAAATCAGAAAAAAATATTGGGATTTGTTGATTTTGTGTGAATTTTGCAGACTTGTGAAAAACTGGAGGGAATTATTGATGGTCTAGAGAGGGCCACATAAAAAGCTACGGCGGGCCAGATTTGGCCCCCGGGCCTTGAGTTTGACACATGTGCACTACACTGATAACCAGCCTTTTTGTCACTAGTTGAAACATAAATTAAACGTTAGCGGGAACTGATTGGAAATTAATAGCGATCAATTTGATTTAAAAAACTACAAACTACGCTAAAGCTACGGCCCAACACACCGGCTGTGATGAGATAAAGAGGAACTTCGCTCGGCTGAATTCCCACCGTAGCGACGCCGCCACACCTGGAAAAGCCTCCGCCAGCGAGCGGCTGTGGCGCGGCCCACAATGAGGCACGCTCTTCGTCAGGGTGAGGAAGAGGAGCAGGGACACATTGGAGCACTACTCAACCACAATCAAACAGCTACAGCTTCTCTCAAACATGCTGCCGCCGCCACACAACAAGCCCCCGCGGCTGCCATTCACTCCCCTCGCGCCGTGGGTCCCACAGCCACACGCTGCGTCACACAAGTCTCTGTGAAACTCGTCACACACTCCGGAGCTACGGCTACACACACAACAACTGGGGAGCAGCTGAAACAGAGCAAGCCGGTGAAGTGACAGGAATAAACAGGGGAAAAAAAGCAAAATTAATCAAACCACTTGAACGTTTCCTTCCTTTTGTCGTGTAAGAAAAAAACGTAACTTATTGGGATTTTATGTGTCTAGTAGGGCATCGTTGTTTATCTAAAGAAAAAATTACATTTTCACATGTTACACCTGTAAGCAGAGTTGAGGAATAACTAATTACATTTACTTGAGTAACATTTTGGGAAAAAATTACCATATTTTACAGACAATAGAGCGCACCTCACTATAAACCACACCCACAAAGTTTAAAAAAGTAAAAATAATTAAAAGAAAACTGGAAACTTTCCAGTTTCCAGCCGCACCAGGCTATAAGCCGCTGGTATCTCTGCTGCTCTCGGTTTTTCAACATTAGTAAACAAACATCCATTTTGTTTACTAATGTTCCCAGACTTTCACAGAACCGTTGTAGATGTACTGAGATTAAAATGAATCAGAATAAAGGGAGATATTGAAATTCATTCATTACCCTTCTGACTTTTTATTGTTTTCCTTCCACCTTATAGTTTTGTGCTTTTTATTGTTTCACCACATAAAATCCCAATAAAATGTTAAAGTTAACGGTTATAATGTGACAAAAAGCTTGAAATTTCAAAAGGTGTGAACACTTTTCTGAGCCAGTATAAATAAAGACGGCTGTTTAATGAAAACAGCAGGTCTTTTTACTCACGTAAAAGACCTGCTCCCGCATGGACGGCGTGTCCGGAGGGCTCTGATTGGACAGCAGTCGCTTGGAGACCGTGCTGGACGAGGACGTCTGGTCGTCCCTGTCAAACGGACTAAACAACCAAAAACAACGCAGGGAGTCAGATTTTATGATAAAAGCAGCTGCAGCGATGAGAGAGAAGCACTGAGAGAGAATAATCTATGACCTCCAGGTGACCTCTAGGTTGAGCTTCACCGTGCCGAGGTCGTTGATGTCCACGGCGAGCGTCTGCGGCAGCGGGCAGAACAGATCCAGCATCTCGCAGGACACGCTGCCCACCACCACATGGTTGGCCAGGCTCTTCAGCTCCGTCACCTTGACAACAGAAACGAGCAAACACGAGGCGCAACCGCTCAGAAATCATTCAACATGAGATAATCATCGAAAGGGCGAGCAGCAAACAGAGCATGGAGGACATTTCTCTGCGTCGTCTGGCTGCTACAGACACTCTGAACGCAGTGAAATTAAAACACTTTCAAGCATTTTAAAGGTTTTCAAAGTTTCCCAACACCACACTTCAGAGATTAAAAACAATACAAACTAAATAAAATAATATATAAATAAAAAAAAAATAAAAAAAGAGTGTAAATTCACCACTACAGATCATCTATTACTGTTGTTAATAATGTTTTGTGATAGTTTTCTACATTCTACAGCATGGAGAAAATTAAGTAAAACTTTGTATTGAAATTTCTCCCTCAGACACCTTAATGCAGCAAAAAAAAAGAAAAAAGAAGAAGAAATAATGTTTAAGGTATAAAATATAAGCCAATCTTAATTTCACAGATCAATAAATCAGTGTCATCAGGAATAATAAATATTCATTACATCGAAACAATCAAAATAAATCATGATAAGGTAAATTAGCTTAACATGACAGTGAGAATAAATATGTCTTTATATGTTTTTATTTTTTTATTTATGTCTTTATGAAAATATCTGGTTTCAACTGCAAAGAATGCTTTCCAAAATTACACTTTAAATCAAATGTTAGAATGTTTGAATATTAAGCACTTTCCAAACCTTGAAAGCATTTGAAATTGACACATTTTCAATGATTTGAAGCACCCGTAGGAACCCAGTTTGGTACACAATACAAAACATAAAAACAGTCAAATGACAATATATACTGGGTTACTGGAAACCTACATTATTATCCATTATTTTTTAAACCAAATGTACTGAAATTCTGGGACCTTTTAAAATATCAACTTCTACATAATATTAAAAAAATGTTTTGTGACAGAGAGTGCGGTTTTAATTTAAAAGGATGAAATTTAAATAACAAAAATGTATCAGAACAACTAAAAATAAGTTTTTGTCCATTAGTGTGTGGGGTAGATCTTTGGTTAAATAATCTCAAGCCAAGTACAAATATAAACCAATAATAAAAAAAAAAAACAATTAAAAAATGCATGTTTCAAACTCGAGACCGGGGGACCAAATCTGGCCCGCCGCAGCTGTTGACATGGCCCTCTGAACGCCAGACTACATCTACAAGTCCCTCTAGTTTTTCATACATCTGCAAAATTCACACAAAATCAATTTATTTTTTGTTTTTAATAATTTTTTTCTGCAATTTTCTTCTTAAACTTGGCCGAAAACATTGTGTTTATGTGACTGCTGTCTCATCCTTACTTGATGTCAAGTTATAGTCTGTCACCGATATGGCAAGCAATAAAACGGCACATTTACATTAGCGCAAATATCGTAACAATTACTCACAAATATTTCAAAATTATCACCACAAAATCTGTGATTTTGATTTCATAAAAAAGAAAAAACAATCAGAAAATCCTGGATGGACCGATCAGTGTGAAAAAATTATCAATATTATTTAATTTTAAGAAACACATACTGAATGCTGAACTAACCAGCTATTTATTGATATTTTACTGGTTAAATGGATTTTAACAAAACATTCTGACACAATTCAGATTTTTGATATGACCCAAAATAAAAACGAGTTTGAGCCTTTAAATTTTAAAGCTTTATATGATTGATTAACTCTCAATAGTCAATTATTTCATGGAAATCAATGGAAAGAATTCTCTTTTATCATTTAAAATTCTGTGAATTACGTCAATTTATTTTGTTTATTTCAGGATGATCCAACCTTTAAACCAACCAGATTTGCTGTAAGGAGCCTTTCATTACCACCTCTTTACAGAAACTTGAGCACAATGTCAGTAGAAGTGATTTATTGGCTTTATTCCAGTTTGATGGTTCTGGGTTATTCCTGCAGGTTCTTTCTGCTGATCAACTTCCCTTTTCCCACGCTGTCAACACAAACCCAACAGCATCTCCTCCGCCCTCTCATTTCAAACTCCTGCTAACTGGAATCCATCTAACTATAAATAACTTTGATATTATCACTGTTAAGCCTAAACAAAACAGAAAACTTTTCACAGTTTACAGCCAACCAGAAGGATTTTACAAAAGGAATTTTAAAAAATCCGTTAAAACATCATACAAAACTACTTTTTTGACATTTAGAAGCGAAATCTAGTCAGATACGATTATATATATAATATATCCATGAGAAAATGTAAACAAACACTTTCAGTTCTGGCTTCACACATCAGTGACATGAAAATATGCATCTGCTCATGTCTGGACAGGAGCTCAGAGATATGATCATAACATGAGCTGGAATTGCTCCCAGGACTTCCTGTTTGTTACAGGACCAGTTTAAAGGTTGTATTTGTTGGCTTATAAGGTTTGGAAATAATGCAAGACCATACTAGAGTAAAGATTGACGTTGCAACATCAGATAATTCAAAATGTTTCATCAGCCCTGTGCAGCGGCTCCTCCTAAGAGAGAGACGTTTGTGTTCATGTCAGAACTGCTTAGAACTGCGGCGTCAAATTTATTTTTGTTTTGGGTCAAATCAAGATCATTAATGCTGTTAAATGCCTCTCTGTGCCAGAATGTATTGATAAATATATGTTCACAAAGATATCAGTGAATTCTTAAAAGTAAATAATATTTTTTCAGGGCCTCCAGTATTTCACAATTGTTTTGTGATTTTATGCAATAAAATTCTAAGTGTTTTTGGTTCTAATTTGGAAATATTTGTGATTATCTATGACGGTAAATGTGACATTTTATTACTTGTCGTATAGATCATGATATTAATTAAGGCTGAGGCAGCTGTTTAGTACAAGTAAGAAAGTTTTTGACAATTTTTGAGGAAAATCTGCAATAAACTCCCATATATATATATATTAGTGCAAAAAATCTGGGGATTTATTGATTTTGTGTGAATTTTCATGATAATTCACAAGAAACCGGAAGGATTGATTGATATAATTTGACAGTAAACGGATAAAAACTGCATTGATTTGATTAATCAAATAATATTTAAGCACATTTAGTGCCCAGTCTAGAACTAAGAGGGCCACATAAAAAGCTATGGGGGGCCAGATTTGGCCCACAGGCCTCAAGTTTGACGCATGTGGCTTAGAAAGTCTGACATAATAACTGAGAAGCCAGAGCTTGATTCATTTTAAATGTTATTTTACTAATTTCCTGTATAGTCGTTGGAGCAAATTGTTGCAATCCTCCCAAATAGGGAGAGAAGTAAAAGAATGAAATGTGAAGGACGTGCAGAAAAAGGAAATGTGGAAAAATTTAAGAAACCATGTCTGTCATAAGGCCATAAAATAAGTTAAATACAAACAAAAAGAACTGAATATACCCAAGTCATTTCCTTTTACTGCAGAAACAATCTTTAATCATATTGCTTCTGCAATAATAGTTAAATAATCACACGACTAAAATATTTATTATTTGTTCTCTCAAAATTAATAAAATAGTAAAAATATAGTGTGACTATAGCAAGCTAAATACCTGTATAATAATGTTCTGATGAAAATAACGGTGTTTATTTCTTCTATATTATTGATATTAGATGCCCTTTTTCCCCATACACCCTTTGTAATGCCTGGAAATGTTGCATAACAGAAATAATAATTACACCATCAAATGTTTAAGGACCACTGCTTAGTGCTCTAACTGAGTCACACCAGGTGATTTTATTGCTTATTTACATTTTTCCAGCCATTTTTGACTTCACTATAACAGAAAAATCCTGTAAGTAGTTTAATTACCTTGATAGACAGCAGTTCTGTGACCAGAGGCTGGAACGTGAACTCCTCGCTGTCCCATATCTGTTTGTTGCTGACCTCCACACGACCTCGCAGCCTCCAGCGCTGCCGGCCGTACCGCATCAGGACCTACCAGCCCCCAAAATAAACCACAACATGATGCCGCTGCAAGTAGAAACCAACGGGTTTGACTGTGTCTGCCCTTCGTGGCCGTGCCTTACCTCGTATTGGTCGCCAGCACACAGCCGTGCGAACCCAGCGAGGCCTGAGACGTCAACAAAGAAATGAGAACTGGACCGCAAGAAGGAAGTCGCAAAGTAAGTGTGAAGAGTGACTCACCCTTCATCTTCACATGAAATTCTCCCATCTGGCTTTCTAATTCATTCTCCAGGGAGCACATGTGCTACACAGGCAAGAAAAAAACAGGCTCACACTTAACAGATCAATAATTAAATCAATATTTATTCATTCTTCTAACTTTCTCTGCTTATACTGAACTGAACAATTTGGTGTAAGCCATAACTCAGCAAGAAATTAGGACAAAACTGCAACTTTTACATTAAAATCTCCTTGCAAAAATGTGAGAAGCAACAGAAAGTGATCATCTTGTCCAAGTTTTCTGTTCTCCTTCTGTTGTCATAGTAACTAGGACCACATGTCCTCATTGACTTGATGACCAGAAATCTGCTTTTAACAGCTGTATTAAAATTTGGCTAAACAAATGACCAGCCTACATCCTATTTTTATTGCTGAAATCAGAAGAAAACTGTCTGTTTTCTACAATAAATAAAAAAATAAGCAAACTTGAGGACTTATTTAAAAAGAAAAGCATTCTAAAACCATTTGAAATTGTCGATATACAATCCTGTTCCTACAAAAATAAATCTGATTACTTGTTTAATTAAAATAGTTTATGCTTGGTTTATTGTTGAGTAGGTGAAATTGCGACGTTTTTGGTGCCATTAGTTTTTAAAAATGATATTATTTTGGCCTGCAATGGCTTTTGAGGTGACTATTTTGGCCCAATTAATAAAACGTTTGGACACCCCTGACATGGACAAAATTAGTAAAGTAATCAGCAAGGCAGACTTTGATTAGCTGCTACGTAAAAACGAGCAGACTCCAGGTCAGCCACTTGCCTCTGTGTATTCCCTGTAGCCTTTATTGGCTTCGCTCAGACTCTCTCGGGCCTCCTTGCTGCCTGTGGCCGAGTTAAAGGCTGCCACCATCTTACTCGCTCCATCACGCAGTCGCCGTTGTATACAGTAAGCCTCGTACAGTTCCTCCACCTGGGAATATCACAAACAAACAAATGATCAGCACTGATAGTTTTTGTCATAGTAGATCACAAAGCACATATTTATTGTATAAAGTGAACTCTTTATTTTAAATCAACACACATTCAAGCTTTAAATTAGAAGTATTTAATGATAACGTTAACTTCAAACCCCCTCTTTAAGTCTATGTGTTGCTTTTTAGCTGTTAAATGCTACGATAATTCAATTCAAAAATACTTTATTAATCCCAAGGGGAAATTTAGTGTTGTTGTAACTCATTCATTTAGACTCTTCAAAGTTTTATTAAAGATGGTGACGGCTGTTAAAGTGAAAAGTAAGGTTTTGAAAAAAGCTAAGCAAATGCTATTCCAAACAACCCCCGTGTTATATAACTGAAATGAAAATATATAATAAACTGTATAGTAGGCATAAAATTTGAAAAGAATGAAAAATGTCTATCAAAAAAAACAACAACAAATAAAATAAAAATATCCCAAAAAGCCATAAAACACAGTTTCTCAAACTGGAATATTTTCTACAATGTTGGAGAGATTATTTTAATCTCTATTTGTTCTGTTTGGTACCAAGATAAGTTTGGAAACTTGTTTGGTCTTTAGTTGCTTTAAATGGTTTAATTATAGTTTGGACTGTAGATGGATGTAGAGGAGTAATTATTATTTGTAGAAATCCTATATGAGCATCACATCTTTTTTTTACTTAAGCAGCATGTTCTCTCATCTTTCCTGTTTTGCAGTGTGGCTAAGAGGAAAGAAACAATCAAGCTACTGCTTTCAACCATCATATTTGTATTCCAGGAAAACAGAAAGTCTTAGAAACCAAAAATTGGATCAATTTAAAACATAAAGTCTAAGTTACAAAAAACACACACAAGTGTCAATAGCTGAGGCGCGGGATACGAGCATGTATGCTGGCTGGTGATGAAAATGAAAAATCCAGAGAGTTACCATTAACTATGTCAGCCAATAAAACTAAAAATATGAGCTGAAAGCCAATAAAATTCTCCACAGAACCGAGGGCAAAATGAATAGCTTGTTATTACATGACCTTGTGATTTGCTGTTATTATTACGGCCATAAAAATACGGCTTCTGTGTTTTTGGCGAGCAGGAAATTATCAGTTACACGATACACAGGGCAAGACATCCAACCATGAGAAAACAAGCATCCAGGCTTTCAGTTCTGGAGTTTAATAAATCAAAATGTAGCTGCTTCTGTAGAAAGCATGAACATATAACAGGTGAGCTGATGTCGCTCCATTGATTTGCAATTGGTGACAGAATGAAGTTTTTAATGTTTGTTTTTAAAGCTCTACAATGAAAATCAAACTGTGGCTAAAAATCCAGAGGTTGAAATGTCAGATTAGTTCAGATTAACTGAGTCTGCTAGCTGATGGAGAATCAAAATAGTGAACATTGAATACGCCCACCACTAAAACTAAAATATGAGCTGCAAGACCACATGTTTCTCCACAGAACTGAGAACAAACTGCAAAGCTGGTTAATAAATCTGTACATCTTTGCAGGAATCACCTTTTATTCTCCTACAGAATTGCTTATTGTGTCTTTTTTCAACCCTTATGTCAGAAAATTGATCAGATCTACATACTAACCTTGCTGAGGTGAAATTCCAGGCGACGCATGAACCTCTCGATGGCTTTCACTTGCTATAACAAAAGAAATATACATCAGCTAAATCAGTCACATAGAGAATAGACAGTTAGACAAAAGTTTTCAGGGCTGGCATTAACAAAATAAATCCAGTATATGAGGCTTGTTGTTCTACTTAATTTACTCAGAAAAGAGCTAGAAAAACTAAATATCTCATTTAAAGCGTGTCCTGTCACAGGCTAAATGGTCAGGCAGAAATGAGACCAATGACATGTGAAACATCGAGGCCAAACAAATAAACAAAGATGTTTACATTTAGATGTCTGAGCATTTGCATAGTTTAAATTTTGATTTATAGCATTTTGTAGACAAATTCAGCTGATTTTGGAGCCAATCTCATGAATAAAATTAAGAATATTTACATTTTTTCTTTATCCCAGCAAAGTAAAACATTCCTTTATATTGCCAAAAGTATTTGCACACATGTCCAAATCCATTGAATTCAGATGGATCTGTACGTAGCTTGATTCAGACAATGCAGACTCGTACATGAAAATAAATCAGAATGAATCTCACCTTATCCAACTCATACAGAGACCCCTGCCAAGAGATAATTAAAAACAATCGATTAGAAAGGCAAGTTATCAACTAATGAGTTAATCTAAAGTAGACTGATCTTATCAACCGATTAACGATTATAAGCACACATTTTCTTTAAAACCTCACGGGCCGCTCCGTCATCCACTGAGTGAGCGCTGTAAATGTGGAACCTAAGGAGCTTATCGAGTGTTTATATTTCGAAACAGAACCACCTAAAGTAAATATTGCATCCGAAATCTGGTTCTGTTTGGATCCTTTCCCCTTTTCTGTTCAGGATTAGCCGCCATCTTTGTTTCTTCATCAACTGGCGGCCAAACTACAACACTAAGGCGTAAGCGCAGTTCCAATATATTTTAGATAATATATTGGAACTGCTTTTAATCTAATAAGCCACGTGTGTCAAACTGATGGTCCGCGGGCCAAATCCAGTCTGCATAAGTTTTCATTTGGCCCCCAGATTTTAAAAGTAAAACCTTTAATATAACAACTCTGTGCTTAAATATTATTTGAATCAATAAGGAGTTTTATCTGTATTCTTCCAAATAAGACCAAGGTGAAAATATGTTTAGTATTACTTCATTTCATGAAGTTCTGCATCAGATGCAGACACAACAATTTATACATATTCTAACAGTTTGTTTAATGAGTTTTATTAATACATTCTGCCAAAACCGGTTCTTGATCTTTATACGGCCCAAAATAAAAACGTGTTTCACTGCCCTGTACAAACCTTTAATTGTTTGCATCCCTACATTCAATATGAAGTTCACCATCAATAATAGCTGAATAGCCACTCTTGATACTGAACGACACAGATACTGGGGTGAGTGGTTTGACTGGACAGGCTCTCACCAGACGACTGTTCTTCTTGTTTTCTCTGATCTGTTGACCCAGACTGTCCAGCTCCAGCTGGTGGACCTGCAGGTATGACCTGACATGACAAAGGAAAAACATCTTTACCTCCAACTGATATTCCACCAGGGAGCCGCCCACACCCACTCATGCCTCCACTCACTGTAAGCCTTTGCGTAGAGCAGCATAAACTTCATCCAGCCGCTCAGGTTGGGGGGTTTTAGTGGGTGGCAGTTTGGTGGAGCCTGTGAACATCCTGCTTCCTTACAAGGCACGTTTTCTTTTTTGGATCAAACTGTGCACAGTGGAGGAACAGGAAGAGGGAGAATTATCTTCTCTGATAAAGAGGTTTGGGATTTGTTCCAGCTGAAAGCACCAAGGCGACGGCGAAACGGGGCAGAAGGAACGCCACTCACCTGCTGAGCAGAGAAACACAATCACTGCATGCTTGGAGGGTTGAGTGTAGTTTTGCGGCTTTAACAAACCGAAGTACATGTCCTGCAATCACAGGAGAAGGTCACATTAGCAGGGAAAACACATCTGTCTGTATCTGACGTGGTTGTTTTGAGATTCTCTACGGATTCTGGTAATTACAGGGGTGAATGGGAGGAGGAAAATGGAGGACATGCACAGCGTTTCACTTCCCCAGTTTGTCCAGGCCGCTTTGTTGAAAGTCTGAGATGGCGAGCGGCATGTCAGCAGCAACCACAGAGGCCACAGCTGACAGCAGCAGGGAGTACAGTCTGCTTATGCTTCTCTTCCCCTTCCTTCCCTTTCCCCTCCCTCTCCTCCACGTCCAGCACCGGAGTGCAGGAAGTTGACGCTGGCCGACGCTAGACAGGAAATTCTCCACTCAAGTTTGGCCTAAGAATAAGAAAACCATCCCTCCACTGAGCGCAAGAGGCTAAGAAAAAGAAAAAGGTCAAGGCTTCAGCTCAGCAAGGAGCAGAAACTACAACAGGAGGAGTAATAATCTTCTCACAACAGAGATTAGAGAGTTAAAGCAAAGTAAATCTGTCCAGCAGGAGCTTGGATGGGACGGAAACCACAGCATCTGCTCGGCATTGCTGGGGAAAGTCTCACTGTGACAGATGGAGAAAGGCGCTCCACCTGTTGCAGAGGAAACCAGCGCTGCAGCTAACAATTATTTTATAATCAATTATCGTGTTGATTATTCTGACAATTAATTCACACATTCCGCAGACTTTTTTTTATTGAACTACTTAAGCTTGTTTTCTGCAATATTAGAAATACCGATAAACAAATAATTCATTTCTTAAGTAATAAAAAACATTTTATTGTCTAGAACGCAATAATAAAACATTCCGCTAGTATTCGCTTCTCATTCGTAGGATTTTTCTGCTTGACCTAATATCTTAAAACAGTGTAGAGACGATCTTTTTTGATTAATTGATTATTAATTGGATAGCAAAAGGTGCTTAATAGGAGATTTTTTTTACTGAATTTGAACCAAGTCAAGCTAAATCTGTCACTTAAGGAGATCAGAGTAACAGTTATTTTATTTTTTACCTGTGTATCTTTTGTACAGTTTTGGCCAAATTACTGCTCTTAATATGCTGTTCTGTCAGCAAATTGACTTTTTTTGAGCCTGTATACTGCAGTAAATGATTAATCGATTACTAAATTAGATGGTGATTATTTCAGTAATTCGATTCATCTCGATTCATCCGATTAATCGTTTCAGCGCGAAAGGAAATCCTCAGATTATGGCTTGTATATGATCAAAGCATCATTGCTCCATAATAAGATTAATCTTTTCTAGGAAAACAGTGTGAACATGTCGACTGGAGGGATTGGTGGAGTTGATCCATTTTAGTTTCACAGATTAAACATGGCCTATCAACGTCTGCTGTGATAATCTGACAGAAATAATCCCATTTATCTCTTCACATCCATGCATCTTAGACCCACATCATGTCCTCCTCAGCAGGCGGCTCTTATATTAATAACTGAGAGCTAATTGCTCAGTTTGCTCCCTGTTAGATGTGCTTTCATCCCTTTTTTCACATAGAGGTCATTAGCTGGATTAATCCTCTCTGTACGGAGCTGCACACAAAGAGGACACTGTTCACAAACACCTCACAAGACTGGAGTACAGTTTTTTAAGAAAACAAAAACAGAAAAGCTTTATTACAATCAGTGAAAGTACAAGTTCAGACAGCTGTTTCAGCTGAGAAAAATCCCAGGAATTAATCCATACATTGGTGAGTGATCAACCCTCCACATTCGCTGTTTAGTCTGTAAATTGTTCGTCTCATATAACTTACAGATTTTTGTAAGTTTTGTTTTGTTTTTCTTGACTTGGAAAACAAAACAGAAAGAACATCCAGTGCCTCACAAGAAGAATTCAGTTTTATTTCCCCACATTTTGTCATGCAATGCAGGATTGGGCGATTTGGACTGAAGGTTTTATCACAATACTTTGTGGTACTATTGTGTTAAAAGTGACAAAAGAAACTACTTTTTTTTTGTTTTTTATGTAACTATGTAGCTGTGACTACATGAAACAGCAATCACAATTGAAAAACATAAAAATTACAATGTGCTTCCTTAGGAAACCAGACACATAAAAAGGTGATGTGAATCACTAGACTTCACACAATTAATCATATTTTAAAATTTATCAATACTCTCATTGACTACTACTTTGTTGTGGTGAATTAGCTTCTCTGATTTCATTTTTATATGTTTCTTTTTTTTTATAGTAACAGAAATTCAGCGTAGGTGTCTGCGTGTTTGTGTGACAGGATTTGAAATTTTTTTTAATTTAGCTGTCTTTTATAAAAGGTCCAACCAAGGACAAAATCTGTGCACAAAACGGTTGCTTTGTTTCTCACATTGTTTAACGTGCTGATCTTAAAAAATACATTTGAAGTGAACAAAATGGAAAAACCTGTAAGATTAACAATCCTGACAATTTGGGGGTTTTAAATATTATTAAATAGAATTTATTGTGACAACGATAAATCAGAATTCTTATCACGATAAATGATATAAAAAATAATGCCCACTCCTACAACATCCACAAACTTTAATGTGTTTTACTAATATTTTTTGAGACAGCTCGACACAACGAAAAGCATTACTCTGAAGGAAATCTTACCACAAAGCCTCAATTAAATCTAGCTGTGGCCTTTGACTGGGCCATTCTAATCCATCAATATGTTTTGATCAAATCCATTCCAGTGTTTCTCTGATGGCATGTTTAGGGTCATTAATACTGTAAGTGTCCATCAGACTTTCCTGCCTCCTGACCAGCTTCCCTGAAGAAAAGCTCCCAACATCATGATGCTGCCACCGCCATTCTCACTGTGGGCATGTTGTGTGATTTTTGCTGCACATATCACTTTGAAAAAGGGCTAAAGAAAGTACTTTCATCTCATCTGACCAGAGCACCTGCATCCAGAGTTGTAAAGTAAAACCGTAAAAGTACTTTGTTACTGTAATTAAGTAGATTTTTCAGGTATCTGTACTTTACTTTCAGTATTTATCTTTCTAACAACTTTTTACTTTTACTTCTCATATTTTCAGATATGGCTCATTACTTGATGAAAAGAGATAATGACATGGAGTCAAATCACTATGCAGACAGAAAGTGTGTGATAGTGTCGGTAATTCTCCATTCAGTTGGATGCAACCAAAGCAAAGCAGAAGAAGGAGAGCACAACTGTGGCATGAGAAAAACAAGATGAATGGAGACTTTAACCTGAGTAACCTCACAAACAAAAGAGGAACACATTCAGAGATGCAAAACATCCCCCACCTGTGGCGTTATTTTAAAAAATTCTGCCATGTTTTTGGCTCAAAAGACGATTGGTGACGAATGTGCTGTGTTTTGTGTTAGCTAATTTATCCTGATTGAGTTTTGGTTTGAAGAAAATCTCGACCGTATCAGTATTTTTAAAATCTTTACACCAACACAGGGCATTCTACGAGGAAAAACAAAAGTATTTGGTATGACTCGAACTTTTTAAGTAAATTAAATTTGTCAAAAATCATTTTGTATTCTCAAAGATCAAAATTACTTTTTACTTTTTGTTTTGAAGTACATTTCAAAACTTGTACTCCATTACTTTTACTTGAGTAAAATAGTGCGACCTGTACTTTTGCTTTTACTACAGTATTTTTTCACACAAGTGTCTGTACTTCTAGAAAACGTGAGTATTTTTGACACCTCTGCCTCCGAAGACATGAACTTCATCTTATCTCATCTTATTGTGACTCTAACCAGACCTCTGAGATGTTCAAAGCCTTAAAAGTCTCCCTAACTTTCTCCCTGACCCGTCTGTTGTCCTCCTTGGCCAGCTGTTTGTTCGCTCATGTTCACTAACAAAAACCTTCAATAAATAGCTGGATCTATACTCATGCTAAATTAAACACAGTTGGACTCCATTTACTAATTAGGTGACTCATGAAGGCAATTACTGCACTGAATTTTATTTATCAGTATACATTCTTTTCCATCAGGTCATTCACGTAAAATTAGTACCAACTGTATTTTATCTAGGGGTGTGCCGATTTATTGCCGCTGATTTACTTAATTTTGGGAGACTGGTGATCGGTTGACACTTACATGTGAATCTGATAACCTTTACTACCTCAGTAAAGGTCTAAAAATCAATCACTGTCCTCTTCTTTGAGAGAGGTTTGACTGATAAATGGACCCACCATGTCATGTCTTCACATTTGCAGTTAATAATAGTTACCCCACTGCTATAACTCGGCAATTTTCTTGCTATATATAGCAATATTTCAGATTTTTTTTTTAATTGTATTGGCCAAAATCGGAATTGGTAGGTCAGGCTTTTTAAAAGACCTATAATCGGTGATTAGCCAGAAAACGACAATCAGTGAGCCCCTAATTTTAACTGTGTAAAATTAACCACAATCTGATTATGTGTTTTAATACAATTACTATTTTCCGGTGAGTATGATTTGTGATTTTGGGAGCCTTGAAGGGAACCGTGTCTGCTCCACAGCTGCATTCACCCATACTTTGGTTCTGCTTCAGGAGGAGGAGGAGAAGGAGGAGGAAGGGGAGGAAAGGAAGGGGAAGTGGTGTTACAATAAAATGCAGCCACCTCTTTTCCAGATTACTGGATTATCTTTACCCGGCGGCAGCAGTAGGCCACTCACGGATAAACACACACCGCAGAGATCTTTCCCCCCCGCTCTAACAGAGAGGGATGGAGCTCAAAGTTATGAGGCTCCTTCTCTCCACATCCACACTTTGTATTCCGTTCATATCCCTCCCCACAGCCGACCGGAGGGGCTCATCACAGGCCACAAAAGTCCCTTCCCGTCCTCACAAGGACCCCCATCAACTCCGAACGCATTTTAAACACCAAAACAGCCGAGGAAAAGACAAACAAAGCAGGAGAACAGCCGAACATAGCCTGCAGGGAGACTGTTATTATTTGGGAAACATCACAGCGAGACAACTTCTTCACGCCCGACGGACGGACTCATGTCCAGAGAAAACACTCAGGGTTCCTCCAGTGACCTTGGTGATAAAATACATGTTCAGCGTCCTACCTCTGTGTTAGTGTCCGACAGCCCGGAGGGTAGAGCCGGAGTCCCATTCTCAGCGAGATGCTGCTCTCACTTAGCAGAGGTTTACAGTTATTCTGGGCGCTGTCCTTCTCCCTGATTTCGCAGTTTTTTGTGCCCAAAGTCAAGCTAGATGGGCACACACCAGGCTACTTCCGGTGGGCAGATTTCAGCATAAAAGCTCAGCAAGTTACGTTTAGTTACCTTCTTAAAATAATGGCCAAAGTCTTTTTCTTCTTTCTTTGTGTCAAAAGGGATTTCAGCAAAAATATCTTTCCCTATTTATTGACTAAATTTGATTAAGGAAAAAAAAAACTTTCTGAAAAACATGTCCATTACTTCAGGAAGGTGATGATTTTTTTTATTTAAAATGTGAATGAAATGGTTCAAAGCAGAAATGTCCAAAATTTTTGTCACATGGGTCAAAATAATCACCTCAAAAGTACTTAGGAATAAAAATAATAATAATAACAATAAAGTAGTTTTTTAATTTTCTTTATTTAATTATTTTTTAAATATTTCAATTAAACAAAGAAGTTGGATTTTGTGTTGGGAATAGCTGTTATAGTTGATCCAAATTATCTTATTAAGGTAAAGGTGTTGGGGTTTCTTACATTCCTTTGCCCTGAATTGAAAAATAACAGAGAAAGATTTAACGTATTTTCAAGCAGATATGAAACATACTCTTCATTAAGGTTACCTTTTTGTATAAAAACATGTGTTATATTATTAGTGTGATGTAATATTCTAATTTTAAATGTCATGTTTACATTAACTGTAAGCAGGAAATAATCATTACAGCTATAGGAATTTTCAAACATTCATCTGTGTGTATTTTATCTATATAATGTTTCACTTAGTGGTAAAGTTACTGAAATAAAGTGAGTTTTCAATATTCAGTATCATTATTATTATTATTATTATTACTATTATTGCTTGTTCCAAAACATTTGATTTGTGAAAGACTTGTTTAAATTTGCATCGGAGTTTTACCATTATCATTATTATTATTATTATTATTATTATTATTATTATTAATATGATTGATATTATTTTGAAATCTGGCTCCCTCAACCGGAAATCGGGCCTGGCTCGTTGCTGTGACAACAAACATGTCCCTCAGCCTCAGTCACTGTTTTCTCCGTTGCTACCCCTTTTCAGTGCTGGCGACACCACAGAGAAAGCAGCGGAAACAAATAACCATGACTATTCCGAGAAAGAGGAAGGACCAGGAGACGACAGCTTTCCCAGAGCAGCGGTCACAATGAGCGGCCTGTACGGTTCGGTTCGGTTCCGACGGATAAATCTGAGCTGTCGATGTCCCGAGTTGGACCCGCAGGCTGGGAATGAAGGGACGATGGGGGCGAGCATCTGGCACTTTTTACTCATAAAATACAGCTGGCTCGCTGACAGAGTGTGGTGTTCTGCACCGCTGGGTGAATTATGTTGTTTCGACTAATTATTACAGTATCGGGGAATCAAGGCACAGAAATCAGGAGGAATAAACTTAATGTAACTGGGATTTTAAAAAAGAAGAATTGTTGATTCCCTTTGCAGAAGTTTAAAAATACACAGTATTGAGCTGCAAACTGCTTCCACGTGTTTGTGCCAAATTTTCCTAAAATCCATGCAGTGTTTTCCACATCTAGCTGAAAAGAATTTGCTGCGTACATACAGTGTAGAAGTAAACACATTAAAAGGAAGAACTTGGTTGAAAACATGTGAAAAAATACCGGAAACTCTGCCTGCCCTATATCCCAACAGAGGAATGTATGCGTTAAAATAATACAAAAAAAAAAAAAAAACTGACCACAAAATACTGTAGGTAGTCAGCAAACTAGATATAACAGAAGTTTTATCATTAAGTAGCCTAAAACCTTTGCTCTCCGTTAATGCAGTAATTCATTTACAGTATTTTTCATTTTATTTGTTTTATTTGTAGCTCGGAATCAATGTTCTGGATCAACTCCGGGTGGCTCTCAGAAACCACATGAAATCAAAATACCATTGTCTGTCTATGGTCACATTCTAAGTGTGTGCAAATGAAATTGAGCAACAGTTATTAAAAGTTTATGAATGCACATTTGGGGCCAAAAAATGTGCCCCAAATTTCAGTCTTGTAGCTAAAATTGAACTATAGGGGTTTTATCATTTTATTTTAAAACAACTTCAAATTCTTATTACTTGAGTCGCATTTACTGTTGCTCCAAATGATCCAAAAACAAATCCACATACCTGAACTGGTGAATATTTATCACCCCGGCACAAAACTCGGAGCTGGTTTGAAGTCAGACCAAAGCGGTAACATTGTTCTAGTTAAGAAGTAAAAAAAAAAATCATCATGGTGAAGCTCATAAACGTTGTAATACGTCTTACATAAACAAACACCACTTTTAATTTGATCAGTTTAGAGTTCTTAAATATTACGTCAGTATTTAAGACGTAATCTTAGTTGTACGTCTCGAAAAATAAACATGCTAACACATCTTCCTACCGTTGATGACAGCGGCGGCCATTTTGAAATGCGAAGTCCGCCGCCTCACGCGGTGTAGCTGGGGCTAGTAGGAGATACTGCCAGTTTTTCGGGGAGAAATCTGACTTAGGATGCCGTTCCAGTTGAGTTTTCTCGACTGGAAAGTCGGAATTTCCCTGTTCCGAGAACAACGGGAACACATATTGTCGTGTAGCCTTCTCTCAATCAGCTAACAGCAGGAGGGAACGGCGGCGGTGTTTTTCGCTACCACTTCGACACTTTCGCAACTTTAAACCATCATAGTTTGACAAGGTTTTTGTAATAGAATAAAAAACAAATTAACAGCTTCATTCAATTAACAGAACTTACATAAACAGGTGTACTATTTGTAATTGTATACTGTTTTAAATATTAAATGGTATGACAGCTGCTCAGTGGTAGAGAGTCCATCTTCCTTCTCAGTCATTGCTGATGTCTTTTCATATTGGCACTATGTTAACATGTAGGCTTCAGACCAGCAAACTCCCAAAACAGACGCTGTTATGAAGATGGTCACACTTGTTACTGATCACTTTATCAAAGGTTTTTCATCAGCAGCGCCTGGCTGCTACTTTCAGTAATATAAAACTGACTTGGATGAATTTCTATGTTTCTTACAAATAGATTTTATTTTTAAATCATTGTGAAATTTGTGGTATTTTCTACACTTGAGGTTTGACGTCTACTTCAGTAGAAGCCTTCAGGTATTTCTCTGGAAAACTAGAGTTTAGCTCCGGTTTTGATCTAGGGCAATAAGAATATTTTCTACAGTAGGTTTTTACTGAAAATTATAAGCAAGCTTGTTTTTTTTCAGAAGATTATGTAACATTTGCAGCCAGAGTTTTATTTAGCTGGACAAAGCAAAATGTTTCTTTCACAAAAGTTGCAAAACGCTGCAATAATTAGCTTACAGTAAAAATACTAGGATTTACTATCAGTTTATAAAAACAGATGCTGCTTTTCCCCATTCTTGCAAATTAACAGGAATAGTAACTGAAAGGTAACTTCCATTTAAATCTAATTTGAAATGTCTCTGTACATTTAAGAAAAAAAATAAAATAAATGTGTGCATCTGGTAATGGAAATATTTGTAATTCGCCTCAACATGCTTTGCCCATGAGACACATCACATGGAAGAAAGTTGCACGTGACAAATGAAAATCAAGCCAGTTATACTAATAAAAAGCAAGTACAAGTTTATATATGTATATATGTAAAAACTAACCTTTCCATAATTACCACTTTTTAGTAAAATATCAATTAAATTATTTGAAATATTTCTACAACTTGCAGGCTTCAAATATGGAAATGGGTCAAATAAATAAAACAATAGAAGGGTGACAAGAATCAGAGGAGGAAAATAAATGGCAAGGAAACAAAATGAGAGCACAAGGAAAGGAGGAGCAAAGACAAGTAGGACAATGAAGAACAGAAGTTAAAGAAAAGAATGGTGAAGGAAATGAGGAAAGGGAAGCAGGACACAAGAGGACAAGAGACAAATAGAGGAACTGAAGTCAGATGAAGGGCAGAGGAAAAAACGGACAATAGAAAGGACAAGGATGAAGGACAGAAAAATGGAGAGGATTTGATGGAGAAAAGAAAGAAAATGACAAGATTTAAACAGAATAGGGATTAACATGTGTAAATACAATAACTTTTTTCTCATTTGTTCTCCTTTATCCAGACCTGTAAAGTATTATTGAGTTAGTATATTTCCAGATGTCTTCAAACCAGGATGCAAGTCAAGTCCAGCTAAAACTCGAGCACATTTCTCCACTCATCTGTTGTATAATAAATAAAGAAAACAAAAAATCAGGCTTTCCAATTTAATAAAATATATTTGCAAGCAAAATATGTTGACATTTTTCATTTTGTTGCTTTTTTTCCCCCCACCCAGCCAATTTTAACAAAATGTGTCAAATGAATTCTTGCTGCAACTGTACTAACATATCAGCAAAGCCAAACCAGTTCCTTTAAAAATATAGATCATTACAACCGCAGAAACTTAAAACAATCAGTCCCATGACTACTTTTATTGGTTGTACAGTCATACATCTGTTCTCAACTGCCAGTTATTAAAAGGTCATTCAAGCTGCTACGTAGCTTTGCCAATAGTACAAAAAGGAAAACATTAACCTAATGTGGAATGACTACACATGAGAGCAAAACTATTCAGTTTTTTTTGTTTTTGTTTTTATCTTTGCACTCATCTGTGACAATGTTTAGTACATACACATCTTCTACAGGTATTACAGTAGCAGAAAAGGAGCATGAGATAAGCAGTCTATTAAGCTTTTAAAAACTAGAATATGATTTAAGAAAAAAAAGAAATTGTACTAACCACATAGGAAGAAAAAAAAAAATTCAAGATATTTCATGGTTTGTAATTTGAAGTGGCCGTAATCGGAGACAGTCGTTTGTTCGTACATTACATTTTTCAATTTGGGCTTTAAATATTCAGGTTCTATTTACACACTCCATATCAGCCTAAAATGGCAAGAAATGTCCTACAAAAGGTTAAAAAGCTCATCCAGATATTTTTGAAGACAATTAATATGGATTAACACGCACTATTTTTGTAAACCAAATCACCCATAGATAAACTGGAACAAACTACAGCCACCTCAAACTAAAATGTACTAAAATTTGTTTTTGGTTTGATAAATCCTTATTAACATTTTCTCCCCCACTTGTCCCAAGTCTTTATCGACACATTATTAAAAAGTACATTTTTAAATTATAACAGTGATGTTTTCTGTGCATGGTGCAAGGTTTTGTTATCCTAAATGCCAAGAATTAAAATAAAGATTTAACCAAAGGTCTCCTGGGCGTTTTTACAGATTCCACCTTCACATAAATCATCGGTCCATCATGCTGAGGATCATCTCGGGGGTCAGGTCTCCGTTGGGCGGGGCCTCGCTCATCTGCACCTCTGCTCCTTCTACCTGAGACAGCTCCTCCAAATGAATGGTCGACTTGACACCGCCAACTACTACCTCCTCCATGGCACCCTCTTCCTGCTCCGCGCCGACCTCCTTCTTTACGATGATGTCATCCACCTCCCCTGTCACCTCATCCTCCACACGGATGATGGCAGCAGCTGCAAAGAAACTTGGGTCAGAATCTGGTGCTACAGAGTAAAATGTTAGAGTGTGAACTTTTTAAAAATGACAGAAATTTACGGTCAGGCTTGTTCTTTGGGGGGCGTCCACGTTTCCTCTTCACCGGGGGTTCAACTGGTGCAGGAATTGGGACAACTGGTTCGGCTTGTTCCACTTCGATCTCATTTAGCATTTCATCTTCCTCGTCTTCTACTTCATCCAGTTCTCCTTCTACATAAAAACAGGCCTGTTCAAACCTCCCACAGCTTCCCCAGATAGGGACATTTTAATTAGTTAGCTGAAGAGTTACAAAGACTATTTTATTGAGATTTATTTTTTTAAAAATCTGCTGCTTACAAACTAAAGTTCCTACATTACTAAAAATGCATCTTTTAAGAGAAAATGTGTACTTAACCTTATGTTTTGTATACAACAAAAGGAGGTTTGTGACAGTTAAGAATATTTTGATAATTTAATAAAAAGTTTAAATAAATGAGTTCTCCAACCACCGGGTCCTGGACTGCTAATCAGTCATCTGTGATAGTTTTCCAGACACTACCAAGCAGTTTTACTTTGAAAAACCAGGCAGTGCTTCAGAAAGTATTAAGATACAGAGTAAAAAGAAGTGAGCAGAAAGAGAAGCATGACATGGAGGACAGTGTATGTTGTTGTTTGTAGTTGAGCTGTGAAATGTGCAGACCAAACATGTACATAAGCTTAATCTTAAAATAAAGTTTAAAGTACCAGTGTTATCGTCGTCGTCGTCGTCGTCATCATCATCATCATCATCGTCCCTTCTGCTCTGCATCTTCCTCTTTCTGCCACGCCGTCCCTTCTTGGGAGACGGATCTCCGTTTTCGTCTCCACCAGCTTCACCTATGCAGTTCTCCGCGTGACGCAGCATTGTGTTCTGTTGAACAGACCAAACTGTAAGCCTCTGACAGCCAACAGCCAAACTACAGTGGCTACACTGAAACCTCAGAGCGTTTTACCCTGCGAGTGAAGGTCTTGCTACACTTGCTGCAGACGAAGGCAGTGGGAACAAAGTTTGGATCGTGGTAACGCTTGAAGTGCATATCCAGAAGTTGCTTCTGACGGAAAGTCTTCTCACACTGGCTACAAGCAAATGGCTTCTCCCCAGTGTGTGTACGCTTGTGCATAATCATGTGGCGCTCCTGCAGGACAACACACCAGCATCTTACAATTGGCAGTTTTTATGTAAAGTCATAACTTCATGCAGCAGATGTTTGCATCCCACCTGTCTACAGCAGTAATCACACTGGTCGCACTTGAAACGTTTCTCGTTCTTGTGAGTCTTCTGGTGTTGGATCAGAGCGTAGCGCTCATGAAACACAGCATCGCAGTAACGACATTTCTTTCCCGTCTCGATAAACGAGTGCTGCTTCCGCAAGTGAACACCTACAGAAAAGGCAACCAGGTTATTATTATTAGAGAGGAAACGCCACATAACCTAAAGTCGCTCAATCTGGAGAGAATCAGTTCCAACCCTGTGTCTGATTTTGTTCCTACATCCTGACAGGACTTACCTAGATCACTCTTGCGAGCGATCACTGTATCGCAGTGGGGGCAGTGGAACTTGGCCACGTTTTCTGTGTGTTTCTGCAGAATGTGCATCTTCATGGTGCCGCTCTGTGTGAAACGGGCGTGGCAGATGTAACACTCATACGGCTTCTCCCCTGAAACACAAAGGAAGGAAAACTATTATGATACTTTGTGCAAAAACATGCAAACTGGTTAAAAACAACAGGCCAGGTGTGTTTTACCCGAATGTGTCCTCATGTGTCTTTTCAGCTTGTAGGTGTCCCTGCTGGCATAGCTGCAAAGACTGCACTGGAACGGCCGCTCCCCAGTATGAGAGCGGATGTGCCGTTTCAACTTGCTCACCTAAGAAAACAAAATTAAAATAATTGCTTCACAGTACAAGTAAATACATTTAAAAACTAAATGCGACACCCTTGTATAAATTGAAGTACCTCCACACTGGAGTAGTCGCACATTGAACACTTGAAGGGTTTCTCATGTGTGTGTTTGTAGCGACGATGACGCACCAACTCTCCACTGGTCACAAATGCCATGTCACAATCTGTGCATTTGTGTGGCCGGGTACCTAAAATGTAAGAAAATTACAATAAACTTCTCTGCATTAGTTTCAAACACTTGTATATTTATACATGTAGTCAACAGTCAGTTTGTCATTTGGTGTTTAATTCAGCTTAGACAGAAGCACTTGAACTACTGCTTCAGTAATTATTAATACTGGACGTGGTACCTGATATTAAAGTATAATTATTTTAATATCTTTGCCTCATTTTACCTGTGTGTGTGTTCAGGTGGTTCCTCAGCAGCGTGACTGTTCTGAAGGCTCTGCCACACAGGTGACATTTGTGCGGTCGTTCGTCAGTGTGGCTCTTCATGTGTCTATCCAGATTAGAACGTCTTGGACAGGTGTAGCTACAGAGCTCACACTGGAAAGTTTTCTTCACACCTAAGAACAGACACAAAAAAAAAAGTAAGTAAGTAAAACTACAATATTGACAAAAAAATTTAAGGAGGAAACCAACGCTCTGTGTAAGTACTTAAAATAAAAATTGACCTTTTTTCTTGATCTTGGTGGGCTTTGGAGGCTTCATATTGCCCACAACCTTCTCCGCATTGACCTCTGACAGGAGCCCCTCCTGCTGTTCTTCCTCAAAGTCGTACACAGAAACATCCATGTCCCGATCTCCCTCTGCATACCGAAGTCGGCTCTTTTTGCCCTTTTTCCCTTTGCGGACAGCAGAGATGGGCTGGTAATCTGGATCCTTTGACCATTCTGGGTCATCCTGCTGAGGGGCCACAGCTTCAGGTTCAACCACTTCGTCATCTTCCTCTTCCTCCTCCTGTGTTGCTTGGAGCTCATCGTGGGCTGCTTGGAGCTCTTCCTGCTCTACAGTCTCCACCTCACCATTTGCTCCCACTTTTACAACCTAAACAAGCCATTAAAGATTTAGAGTATAGCATCAAAGCTGTTGAATAATAATCTCAACACCATGGATTTAAAAGAAGGAGGAAATCATTTCTCACCTGGAAGCCCTCTGGCAAAGGAAGGGTGTGGCAGATAACCGGTTCTGCATCCTTGTTAGCTCCTGATGCCTCAACAAAAGTGGCCTGGAGCCCCTCTACAGTTGTTGTTGTGACCGGGACCTGCACCAGCTGAAGCTGACCGAGGCCTAACGCGGCACCGGCCTGTTCCTCCATATTCACCACCTGCAAAGAACAGTTCAGAGCTACAATTAAACAACTCTCAATACGTCCAGTTACTTATAACCCACGTTAGTCACCTGTACACACCTGAAGTGTGATGATCTGACCCTCATCTCCCCCGGTAACCGTCACCGTGCCGCCTCCCTCCAACACTTCTGTTTTCATCTGCAGCAGAGTGGGATCCAGCGCGTCCATCACCATCATGTTCATGTCACCGGCCACTTCTCCCTGCGCCGCATGTATCAGAGCTTCTCCGCCCTCTGGTAGGACCTTTCCGTCAGCGGCCAGGGCAGCGGCCTGAGCCGATTCCATGGAAATGATCTCGCCCTCCATGGCAATGGGCTAACCAACACTCTGCAAAGAAAGAGTTGAAATGGTTAGGACTAAGGAAACAACCACTATCCAGTAGAGGTGGTGTTCAAGTCTCCTCTTTGCCAATTCAGATCCCGATGTCATAACTATATCATTTCTCGGAGGGATGCACAGATACGAAAAATTTGGCAGATACCGATATTTAATTTTAACATTGGCGTTACGGCCAATAACCGATATTTACCAATATTGTAAATAATCTAGACAGGCCTGATTCAGATGTCTAAAATTAATTGCACGCCGTACGATGTCGGGCAGTAATTAAGTTAATCAGACATCAGGGTATCCAATAATAGGAGCAATGTTGCTTTGAATAACATAATTAAAAACTGGTGCATATAGGATGCAAGCCAGGCAAAGACACATTTACATGCTTAATATTTGTGCATGAGGTGGGAACGTTAGCAGTTGCAGACCTGAGTTTAGCATCCAATTCGGCTGAAACTAAGAGAGTTGTAGGCATAAACCAGTTAACACTTCAAGTGGCATAAATATTTAAACTCTATTTGTGAGCTTGTCACTTGGGTGCTTAAAAATAAGGTGTAGAAAACTGTGTTTGCACATTTCTTAAGAACAGATAAAAATAGCAAGTGTGTCTGCTTGTAACAAAAATGTGCTGAACTCAAGAGTGCCATCATTTCCAGCTTCAAAAATCAGGCACAGCAAAGTTTATGGGCTTCAGCTGCATGTGCCAGACCTTGTTTGTAATCTAATAAAGACTTAAAATCATCTCAATTGACAGAATGAGAATTGGTCAAGGTAAATCAAGAATAAGTTTCTGTGTTACAGTGAACCATTTTTAACAAAAAACATTTAAATGTGATGTACTAATTTTATATTCTTAATATTTAGAAACTAGAAGGTTAAACAATTAAAAACAAGATATAACCTAGGAATGGGCATTTATACTAAAAACTACAACTTTCATCAACTTTTCCAAGTGTTTATTCTACAAGGAAAAAAATATTGAACACAATGCAGCTCGATTTATTAACAGTAAACTATTGCAAGCAGGCACAGAAGTAGGCCACTTGCAATAATTTTAATTTTAAGTCTATATCGCCCTACATCTACATAACCCTAGATAAATTACCAAAAGGCTTTTTGCCCTTTGATCAGGCTGAAATACTCAGAAGGACTTTCAACAAATCAATGTTGAGACAACATAATAAACTCCAAACAAATAAAGAAAACAAATAAAAGCATCTTCACAGTCGCTGTTTTGTTGTTTTACCAGCTCAGAAAAAAAAAGAGAAAAACTTAGTGCAAATAAAATGTTAATAGATATAGCATTTAAAAAGTATTTTACTTTACGTGGCGGGTTCTTTCCCGCTGTAGTTTCAGCAGCACAACTGGTTGAGTACGAACGCGTCTTAAAATTATAAAATAATCGAAGTAGTCTAACTTGGAGCGCGAAAACCGAGAATAATGGAGGTCATGTTGGAGTGCAAGTTAAACTGAGTTCTACTGAACAAGATTACAGCAATTCAGACTAAAATGTGTTCATAAAGTGCAGTTTCAAAGAAACCGCGAACCCGACGGTTCAACTGGGGGGGGGGAACAAAAAGGGAAAAAAAACGGCCATCGACAGAGTCAGTTCACGTCTTCCTGCGGTGATAATGAGACACTGATGGGATTTGACTGTTTGCCGATCACCATCAGTCGATCCCCCCCAAACCACTCAAATATCCGTTTAAAAAATGTTTTTACAAAAACACAAGTTGTCCATCTTCCGTTCGCTTTTATTTGATCTGAAATAATTTACAAGTTGGGTTTCGAGACGAGAACTTGGCGAAGCTTCGCTGTGTTTAAGTGGGGAAGCGCGACAACGTCTGAAAACAGGAAACAAAGGGCACGATAAGATGGACGTCAGGCCTGAAAAGACTTAAATCAGAAATACCGACAGATACGTCCATCCCCACGTAAATACACAACTATCTAGTCTGGAAGCCTCAAACATACTTGACAGATTCACCTAGTGGGGGTTTATAGAGGCATTTAGTGTATTTTGGATAACGATAGAGGGAGACAAACACCCCCCGCCAGCCGCCTGAACGGTAAGCCCTACCGTGACACCTAGAGGCCGTCGACGGCTCCTACAAAAACCTCTCCTTGTTTGGAGGCAAAATGATACTTTCACTTACTACAGGCTGGTTCTTTTCCCCGTTGTAGTCACTTCGAACCTCAGTGCCGGTGATTGCGCCTCTCAATCCTGCAGCAGACGGTGGTGTGTGCTCTGCGCCGAGCTCTTAATTTTCTCCCGCTTTGGAGGAGTAGGCCTAACACAAAATGGCGGCCCATTAGAAGCAGCGCGCATGCGCGCTCACAGCGGCCCGAGGGAGGAGGGGAGTGGCCCCGCCGCAGATGTGTATTATGGGCGCCAGATTTGAAATGAGGCGTGGGCGTGGCGACACGACTCTTATAATCAACAGAAGCTGGAGGTGGGGGGAAACGAAAAGCGCCAACATGTGCAGATCAGTTCTGGGGTAAATAAACTTGCCCTAGACAAGTACTCAAAGCTTAGTCAAAAACAGTGATTCGGATTGTAGTACATAAGTTTAACCACAAGAGGGCAGTGTGAGGTTTGTTAGGATTAATTTGAAATATATGGAACCACGCAAGTGACAAAAGGTAAAACAAGTGTTTTAGGAAAGTGTTTTCTGTGCACTACCCCTGCTTATGCAGGGGTTGCCCATGTTTTCCTTGGGAAAGAGGTTTTAATGTCAGTTTGATTTTACATTTACGTTAATGTCCAGCACATGTTGCACTGTGTTTTTAATGCAAGCACAGATAGATGGGATCAGCACAATCCCATCTATCTGTGGGATTTGAATTAAAGCTATACAGCACATTATTTAGGAAAAGAACAGGATTCCTTAATTTCAGTTCTAATCACACTTTGTTGTTTATCTGGATGTTTGGTTTGGGGGTTTTCTGAGCAAGTTGCTTAAGTCATTTATTTAAAAAAAAAAAAAAAAAAAAAGTAAAAACAACAACACAATGAGGTAGCAAAATTCCAGTGGTTACTTGTAACTATACATTATAGCTTCAACAAGCCGTAGGGCAATAAACACCAGAATGACGTTAATTATTAATATTTATTGTTGCATACACGAGAGGATTTCCTGCTAGCTTTATCCATTAGTTGTCAACCCTTCATGGGGATCACACCAAACAGGATGCAGAAATTCAGGGAAGAGCCCCAAAGCAAACAGAAACCAAAACAAACCAAATAAAAGAGTTGTTAGCCCGCCTTCACAATTACTACGCCCAGGCAATGCCACCACCCCAAACACCATCAACAATGCAGTCCTGTATAAAAACACCACATCAGCACCACTTACTTAAGATAATCTCTTTAAAACAGATTTCCCCCAACCTACCACAGCCAGCAAACAGCGTGGACCCAACACACAGCTGGTCTGACACACAGGAAATTGATACCTGGCCACCACCCATCCAGCTTCCCTTTTATGGAGGCTCAGGCTGTGGAGAGTGCGACACCTAATGCTGCCACCTATATTATATGTATATAATATATATGTGTGTGTGTGTGCACTGTGCCAGTTTATCTATGCCAGTTTCCTTAATTTTGGGAGATTGGTGGTCAGCCTATTTTTATATGTGAAGGTAAACTGATCCACCGATCTTATATCTCAGTAAAGGTCTAAAATGTCAACCACTGTCCTCTGCTCTCCTATGAGAAAGGTTTGACTGATAGGCCATCCCACCACATCATGTCTGCATGTTTGCAGTCAACAACGGTTACCCCAGTATTGCTTACTCAGCAACTTTCTTACTATATTTAACAACATCTCAGACAAAAAAAAATGGTATGGGCTAAACTTGGGATTAGGAGGTCAGGCTTTTAAAAAGATTGGCAATCAGCGATTGGTCAGAAAGCTGCAGATAAAAATTAACAAATGAGAATATAGAAAATATAAAATATAATTCTTTTTTCATATTTTATAAACAATTTTGGGACCTGTGTGCACTTTAAACAGGAGAGTTTTATTTGAATTCTCTCTACGTCAGTGAACTCAAACAACAATATGTCACTTTTTGTTTAACCAAATTATGTCCGTATACAAATCTTACACTACCATTTACCAAACTGATAGCGTTAATTTCATTCATGTTTATACGCATGTTGCCACATGGGTCTTGCAGTTCTCTCTAAAACTATTTGCAAGGGAAAGGTGAACATCTGTGCTGTGTAATATCAGACACATTTAGAACAGAAAGAGAAACTCAGGCTTCTCTGCAGTCTGTACGAAATGACCTAAAAATAAAATGATACTCAAGAAACATCCTTTGTTCAAGGTTTTAAGATCCGTTCTACTTTTTGTAAGTCGTCAGAAATATCAGGAGGAAAATAAGTAAAAAATGAAGCTAGTTTATGCAGGATGGTCTTTTTAACTGCACATCCTGGAGAACAATTTTACTCCATCACAGTTTTCAGACATAGTCTCACAACTATTTTTTCCGACTATAGGGCAGACCTAGTTAACAGTGTGGTGACTGTAAACATGTTTCTACAAGAAAAAATCTGATTAACAAATGAATCAGTCCCTGGTCACCTTTTAATACAAAGCTGTGAAATAAATTGCCTTTAATTAAATCTCACTGAAGTCATCAAGTTGAAGCTTATAGATACAGATTGCAATGATATATTCATTTAGTATCTCTATGATTTGGACTTCTCATTTTTTACATTTTATTCATTTATTTTTACAGGTTTGTGTTTTTGATACATTTTGATTTACTGATTTATTTACTGTTTGAGTTATTATTTAAATTACATTCTCAAAGTCAAACAGACGTGCAGGCAGTGCTGCATTTCCTTGAAAACAAATTTTCCTAAGACACATTTTTTTAAGTAAATGTACAAGGTTACATTTAAAAATGTTCATTCCTCTTTCTACCCCTGAGAATATTTAGTCAGCAGGAGTTCTTCCTGCTCATTAGTTGAAAGTACGGTCTCATCTGGTCTTTTTATTAGATTCAATCTTTGGGGATTACAAGTACAGACAGGCTCTAATCAACATTAAACGCATTTAAGCTTCAGAAAACGATGACCCAAACTTGCCTCCAGGTTACAATAACCAATGGTGCAGGTTTATTATACCTGAAGCTTAGCGCTGAAATAGGTGATGGCATATTACTGCATGTGGAAAACGTTTCATGTGGGATTCTTTAAATGAAAACAAGTTATTTCTGGGCTGAAAAGGGACTTTAAGCTGAAAAGAAACAGTCCCTGTGACGTTCCCCTCATTTGTGTAAATAGTCGTAGAAGCAAATAGCAAAGAAATGCGATCCACATATAGAAATGATCCAGAAGAATATCCTGAATGTCTAAATATCTCTCCTGGTTTGAATATCAAATGTTCAGCAGCCATGCAAGCAACAAAATTCCCGTGAAGCCCAGGATGCAAGCCGCCAGAGAAATAGGCACTGGGATTAAAATATGTAGAAACTGGTGCTTGTGGGCGTGTGTCGTGTTTTATGGCTCCTGAACAAGTTGTGCAACTCACTGTTTTACACCTCACAACCCATTTATTGCAGGTTCCTCCAGTGGTAAAGGACCCAAGAAATGCCAGGTCAGCCTGTCAATTACTGCTTCAAAGCATCTTTTGCACATATAAAATAAATTATTAATTTGTTACATAAGCAATAGCAGAACATGCAGTCTATTCAGAGGTTTTCTGTGATGGTTAGGGTGCAGATGCACAGTGCTAGGGATGCATTGATGAAGCAGGTGTCAGAGTGGTGACTTTTCTGTGTGTGTCACAGCCTCTCCTTGTCTTATCACCATCTTTTCCTCCTGGTTTTTCCTCTCGCAGAGGGGAGGAGGGGGGGCGGTGGCAGAGAAAGGCGAGGTTCTGTTGTCAGATCTGTCAGTCGAGCCAGCCTGGTCCCTCCCACCACTGTGGAGGCATTACATACTGCTGGTGCTCTTAGCAACCGTGCCTCAGCAACAGAGCCGCGGCAGCAGCGTGCCGTGTCTCCCCAATGGAGCTGCCATTGGGCGGACCAGCTCTCAGGCACTACACCCAGAGCAGACCGAGACCGCACCGGCAAAAACTGAACTACCGTCCCAGCAGACCGCAGGTAATGTGTGTGAGGATCAGATGGGTTTGGGATAAAATGGTTGGTGTGTGTGAGAGAGAGAGGGGAGAAAAATGGAAGGGAGGGAGAGGATGGGAGAGGGTATACAGGGGAGAGGCAGGGGGAAGGGAAGGGTGGAGAAGATGCCTGGTCCCTGCTTGAATTAGGCAGTCCCTTTGTACCGGTCACTTGCTCTTTGAAAAATCCACTCTCTTTTCTCTGTGTGCATATGAGATGGTGATGAGGGCGAGTGGGAATTTGGTCTCAGCGTCTTCCCCGGCTCTTCCTGCAAAAAAGGAAACCATACAAAAAAAGGCTTTAGGCATTTTTAATCTGTAAATGTTTCTAAATGCTGAGTGAGTGAATCTATTCCCCATTGAGCTGGTCATGTTGTCACAGAGCTTCAGCAGCTTGTAGACATGCAGTCACTCCCATGGAGAGAAAATTCACCCAATCCCCCTGGCAGAAGATCGCGTAACGGTGACTTCTGCTAAATTCGTGTTCTGCAGCCAACCTCTTGACTTTCATCTCCACTTGTGGGCGCAGATGTTGACATGATCAGCGTAATGCAACTCTGCATAGCTGCAATTTTGATATCGTGTTTCCTTTATTGGCAAAATGAATTATGCTGCGCTCGTTCTGGATGTAAAACCCGGCAATGCTCGATCACCGTACGTTACTGAGCAACTGGCTCCCAGGAGGCCTGGTTCCATCTGAAATGGATGAGAAAATCAAACAAACAAAAAAATAAAAAATGTGCATTGAGGCAGGAAGAACAGCCCTGCCAGAGTGTGTGGGTTTTCAGAGGTGATTGTTATGTAATGTAAAGTTATATGTGATACAGTTTGTGAGTGCTGGGATCTGCTTATTTCTATGTGTGGTAATTAGGAGACGATAATTGAGAGTGAAAATGAAGTTCTTGAGCACATGGGGCGAGTGGATGAAGGCGTTGAGGAGTTCTTTACAAAGAAAGTACTTCCCACTGATACGCTGTGAGTATCGCTCAGCAGCAAAATGATCTAGTGTAAATAAAAGCAGCGAGAGTTGAAATGAAGGTTCTTTGTGTAGGACCAAGCAGGATGAGGAAACTGTCACACAGCAAGAAGTGGCTCCTGCCAGCGCTGTTGCTCCCTGTCCTCCACCGACAAAAACTCTCAGGAGGAAACTGGGAGATTTCTTCACCATCAAGAGGAAGCGAGGTCTGAAGTCAGAGCCGAGCCAGGAGGGTCGCCCCAAAAAAGCCTCCATCGCCGATTTCATCCGACCTCTTAGGGAGGTCGCCAGGTCAGAGAAAGACAAGGAGAAGGAGCGAGTGAAGGAGCACGACAAGGAGAGTGAAAAGGATAAAGCGAAAGCTCATCCCAGTGCTGTTACTGGAGAGGCAGCTGTTCAGGAGATGGAAGTTACCGGTGACGCGCCGCTGAGGGGCGAGGCAGCGCCTCCCCGCCGAGCACTCAGAGAGGGGAAATCCCAGTCTCTCATTCTGCTGTCTGGATCAGCGGCTGCAGGCACTACCAATGCCAGAAACACCACAAAGGTGAACATCACTGCAGTTCAACTCTTCTACTTTTGTAGTAAAACCATCTGAATGTCTCTCATGTTCTGCTGATTTCAGAAACAGTTTGAAGGCCAGCACAGCTTTGAGCAGAAACTCCATCTTATGCTTCAACGCATTGGGGTTTCCAAGTCTCCACCGGGAGACACACAGGTGTGTAAATGTGCATGCCTCAGTTGCCTGGCATATAATAAGAAATTATGAGTATTAGAGTTAAATTATTTGTGTTATTATTGTAGAATCAAGAAGGAGAAATGAAAAAGGCTGAATCTGAAGGTATGTATAATCATCTATGGCATTTTTAAAAATTCTTTCATCCTGATTGTTAATAAAGCTGAAATTACCTTTAAGTCAATTATGCCAAAACTATATTTTTAATACACAAACAGTATTGTAAAAACATTAATTTTTCACAAATTTTTTCAGTTTTGCTTTTTTTTTTTTTTATTTGTCAAACTTAAATGTTTCAGATCATCAAACACATTTTAATATCAACCAAAGATAACCACACCCAGGCCTGATCGCTGCACGACCCACAGAGTCGAGAAATCACTTCAAAAGAACCTGCCTGACAACACGAAGTAGGCTAAGAGAGCTCAAAACACAACACACTATTCCCTAATAATTCACAGAAATTCAAGAACAGATGAAAACCAAATCATGAGGCTGGTGAGCACATCGAATACTCATCCAGAAGGTCAGAAAATAATCCATCACAACATCCGAGCACTGCAGGCCTTACCTGCTTCAGGTAAAGTCAGTGTTCCTGATTCAACAATCAGAAAGAGACTGGGAACAATCGTATCCATGTGAGAGCAACAATGCCGTATGAAAAACATCCTCGAGACATAAAGACATGTTGGAAATATTCACTGAACTGATGAGACAAAAGGAAAACATTTTGGAAACCAACATGGAAACTATGTTCAATTTAAAAAATGAACATAGTGAAGGCAATATGATGGTCTTTGGCGACTTCACTGCTTCCGGTTGCCGTAATTTATGGATATTCTCCCAAAAGAATATCCTGAAGGTGAATCTCCAAATGTCAATTTCTGACATTAAACGTAAGCACACTTGGATCCCTGCAGTTTGGTTGAATTTAAACAACTCCAAGAGGAAGAGTGGGACAGAAAGACTGTAAAAGACTCTTTAACAGTTTTAGCAAACACTTGATCACACTTGTAGCTGCCAGGAATGGCACAGCCATTAGAGCTGAGAGTATTTTCTTTTTTTACATTGGGGCATGTTAGTTAGTGATCTGAAACATTCAAGTCTAAAAAACAATAACAGAGAAAATCTGCAAGGCAACAATCGTCTTACAGAATTGTATTTCTAAAACGTTTGTACTTTCCTGAAGAAGCTGTTACTGAAATGTATCCTTGTCTTCTGCCCTCTCGTGGAAGGCCTAATTCAAGATGGCTACATGCACCTTAGAAGAAGAAAAGTCCTTGATTTGAAACGGTTTTAGCAAAGATAACCTTAAAAACTGAACTGAACATTTAAAAAATTAGCTTTTATGACAAAAAATGGCTTAATCATAAATGAATTATAGATAACAGATAGTGAAAAGACTTGTATTAACTTGACTGCTCCAGTTGGTGAGCTGGCTCACAAAGGGATTCGTACTGGCGCCGCCCCCTCCTCCCTAACATATGAAACTCCTCATATTAGCAGGGTATTAGGATGTGGGACAATGGGCGTTGCAGACATGGGTGGGGCACTATGCAGCACTTTGCACCCAGATCCCAATTTTATTGAACCTTAGACATAAACACTACACTTCATATTACAGTGACATATTTGGATCAAGACCCTCTTACATGCTTTAGGTGGGGTGATGCTTGAATTGAAGCTTGATCAAACCCAGAAAGTGGACTGCCACTGGGTGGCCTATGGTTTCTGGGTATGTGTCTGGCTGCCAATGGGTGGTGTGTGGGGTTCTGCTGGGTGTCCATCCCTCTTGACCTCCCAGAGGATAACCCACAAGGTGGAGGAGTAATGTGCCCTCTCCACCTGGTCCTTCTGAGTCCCAGCTCTTCCAGTGGGCTGGGTGATGGGTGGCAGGCCTTAAACCATTCCTACCACACACCACTGTTCACCTCAAGGTGACAAACTAGTTCATACACCTAAGCAACACAAATGCTACCATTGACACACACCAACATGCATCCATCGATCTACTATCTGGTGTGGTGCCTATCTCCAGCAGTCAATGGGTGAGAGACAGGCTACACTCTGGACATGTCATCAGGGCAACACAGATATAGACAGGACAAGCAACCATGCATGCACAGACCCAGACCTAAGGACGATTTAGACAGACTAATTAGCCTAACAGTCATGTTTGTGGACTGTGGGAGGAAGCTAGAGAGAATCCACACATCTTGCTGCAAGGCAACAGCGCTATCAACTGCACCACTCTGCACAGACACACATATAATCCAAATGGTTATACAAACACGGGTTATTAATACATCAATGTAGCCTGCCTACTTTGATGCTGGATGCATTCTGGCTTTCATGAAGCCAATCATGCAATTAGGATACCATCTTCAGATATACTTTTTGTAGAGCAAATCTGTCCTGGCACATGTCAGCAGCCTTAAGATCCCTCTCTGCATCAGCATATCTGGCTCAAATATTAGCTCATTAGTAGAGCTCTGTAGAGCTTGACTGTATGGTAGCGAGGCAGGTTAACATTTTAGTTAAAGAGTGTAGAACAAGAGACACATCTAAAAGTTGCAGGACTCCGGACCTCGAGGAATGTAGTTTGAGACCACTGCAAAATCGGATACCCACTCAACACCATGGTCTTGATGATCATGGGGAGTGGGATGATGGACCTTGCAAGCCCAACCAATATCTCCAACACCCTAATTGCAACCCCCCTTTTAATCCACTTGAGACATTTCACAGTAGCACAGACAGATGCAAACACTATGGAGGAGCATTGCATGGACCCCTGTCCATCTTGCCTTTGTGCCTTCGCCAGTTCAGCAGACAATGGTGGTGCAGGATTGGCCTTATGGGCTCTGGCGTTATTGCAGGGGAGTGTACAACTGGGTTGGGGTGTTGGGTGATCTCTGTTGATTGTATGGCTATTCTGGGGTCTTCAGCAGCCAAAGCCACCTTACCCTTGGTTCTCCATGGCTCAAAGTGTTTTGGGTTTGGATTTCTACTCTTGCTACTATTCTAGATGGTAAATCACATCATCCAGGTCAAAAATGAACACACACTCCTACTCTACCTGCACACACTCACACACAAATGGTTAAAGGTCAGTTTATCTAAAATGCTGAGAGTGAGAGTGCTGAAATTGTGGAGAAAAAATTTACTTCTTCAGGTTTTCAGGTATATTTTGTGAGTAATTACATGGGCTATTTTTTATTGTGGATTTCTGTCATATTCATATCCTTCTGGTTGGGAAAAATGTAGCAAGTTTATGATCATGAACTGGCTAGTGCACTTGTTATGATACTGAAATAAAACATACATCTAAAATAGTGTACGTCATTACTACCTTTTATAGCAAAGAGTAAAGGAATCAAAATCTACTTCAGTCTGAAATGTGGTGCTTAATTTGTCCTTTAAAATGACATTAAAGTCTTTGCGCTTCAGGTACCATCATTGATAATAAACCTGAGCCATCCTCTACTTTCTCAAAACCTCGCACTATGTCTGCATCTTCAGGTAAACCACAATTAGTCATTTTCAGCCTCTTTCCCAATCTGCTACGGTCAGCTAGATGATTTTCTCCTTCCTTTTTCTCTCCAGACACCCGGCATCAAATTCGGGTGAGTCTGTCGGCACACGAGGCAGCTGGGAAGCCCGCTCTGCTTCCAAAGCCAGTAATCAAACCAGCTCCGCCTCCTGCAACATCAGGCCGCAATACGCCAGAGAACGAGCTAGCACAGATTCAGGAAGCAGAGACAAACACGCCCACTAAGCCCAGTCTGGCCGCTGCTCCGTCTGCTCCTGCTACCACCTCTTATTCTATTCCGACAATCTCCAATTCAGTCCCTGACTCAGCCAGTGTCACAGTTTCCTCCTCAAGTACTGACACAGAGATATGCACTGACTCAGTGGACTCTGCTGCAGCAACTACAACACCTACCAGCATTACAGCCAGTGACAGAAAAGCCTCAGTCCTTAAATCTAGTTCTCCTGTCACTGAAGCACCCACCTCAACAATTACTAGCATCTCTACCCCATCTGAGCCCCCTGGCACAACCTCAGTTACACCCACCACCTCAGAGTCCACAACCCCAAGTCCTTCAGTCACTTCCACCTCGAAAACAGAAACTACTTCTTCCATCCCCACCTTGGAAACTGGTTCAGCTCCCTGCCAGCAGAGCCCAATTTCTAAAGCAACAACAAATCTACCAACTGAGGCAACTTCCCTGGAGCAGCTGCTCCCTCCAGCAGCTGCTCTCTCAGCTGCTGGAGGTGATGTTTCTGTCAGCACCGCAGCTTCTTCTTCCTCCACCAGCGTGTCAGATTCAGGCCTACATACTCCATCCAGTACCTCTGTAGCTATGTGTCATCCTCCTAATTCTGGTGCAGTTACAACCGCAGACACACACGGTGTTCCCGTTACTTCATCCTCCCCTGTGACCTCTGCTCCCCTCCCTCCCACAGCTGATGAAACCCTCAGCCCACCATCCAGCGACCACATGGACTCTGCCTCCTCTCCTGCCACCGTCCAGTCAGACCCTCCCATTTCTGCTCCCTCCACTTCTTCCAGTGACACAAACCCCACAGACACAGCCTCCACTGCTACCAGTTTAAACCGCGCAGACGCCACTTCCACCAGCAGCTCGGCGGGCGCTGCTGCAATTAGCTCCCCGCACATAACTGGGTCAGACCCAGTCTTCACGATTCCCCCTGACGGAGAGTTAAGTGCCACTCCTTGCCGCTTCGGCAGTCCAGCGCCCCCTCATGGTGAGCCACGCCAGGATAAAGATTTACAGACGCTGCACGAGGAAAGGGCGGGAGGAGAAGAACCAGGAAAACCCACAACAACAGACACCGGTAAGATTTTATTTTAATACATGTTGTATTCAACCTCCTTTGAATAAACACAATCCAATTCTCTTAACTTTCAAAAGTTAAGAGAATTTCAATCCAATTCTTTTAACTTTCAAAAGTTAAGAGAATTTCAATCCAATTCTCTTAACTTTCAAAAGTTAAGAGAATTTCAATCCAATTCTCTTAACTTTCATTTCAATACACCGGATTCAAATAGAGTCAATTCAAAACAAAAGGGATCTTAAAATAGATATATGATGCAAAATTCACAGTTTGCACGTTTTTGTTTCCAAAACGTCTTACTCTAAAAACACCCAGACATTTTTTTGGCAATAAATAAATGTTTAGTTCAAACACCACTTGATTGTGAAGTCGCAATCAATTACCTAGCAGCTCAAGCTGAGCTCCAGCATTAGTCAGCTAGTTTTACAATACAAGTGTTTTGTTGTTGGCTTACCATTCAAAAACCACTCGCTTCATTCTTGTTGGTTGTTCAGGAGGCTCCACTTATGCTTTTCAACGATGTATCTTGTACAATTCTGCGTCTGTTTGTAGCTATTTTTAGGTGCGAATGTAAACATTTATTTTGAGGGCGTGGCCTGCAGCAGCTTATTAGGATTTAAAGTGACAGGAGGCCCTAAAATAGCTCAATCTGAAAGAAGCTTAGAATAGGCAGAACGGACCAGACAGAAATACAAGAATGATTTTTGTGCAAAAAATGTGATAAATATGTTTTGTAAGCATAATATGTCATGTACAAGTTTTAGAAAAATCTATTTCCTTCCAGGTATACAGTCATCTTATTAAATGAAGACCACCTGCCTTTAATTAGCTCTAAGTCCAGATGTAATTCTATGAAGGCATCAGAGGTCTATAGATCATTGGTGAAAAATGCATTAAGAAGACCAGAGGCCAGCAATAAGCAAAAATGTGGACCACTACAAGGGGCATAAATACTTTTGTCAGAACCATTCACATGGTTCCACATAATGTAGTTGTTTGTGTAATTGAATGTTTTTGTCTTTTAGCAGTGGATAAGCCTTCTGAGGAGGTCAAACAGAGCAAATCAGGTGATCTTGATGAGAAAAAGGAAGATGTTCACGGTGAGAAGAAGAGCAAAAGTGACAGTGTCAAACCACTGGTTGACAACGGTGATGTAACAAGAAAAGAAGTGCAGGAAGGAAGTGTGAGAGCTGAGGAGAATGCCCTCTCTGAACCCGACCCGGGTGCAGAGGGCGAGAGGAGCAGAGACGACAAAGTCAATGAGGCTCAAGAGCAAGAGGAAACAATGTCAGCAGGTGATAAGTGAAAAATAACGAAGCCGCTGAACAGGGGACCAACAACTGTGACAGACAGGAGAGTCCACAGTAAAGGCTACGAGGGGTAAGGAAGGCTGGGGGAGAGATTATCAATGGCACTTCCGACAGGGACCACCACATTACTGCAGCACACCACTAAGAGTGGGCCACTGGACCAAAGAACTGAGATCCTCTTGGTGTGATGTAATCAACAAATCCAGCAGTGTCTTTGTCCTTTTTTTAACTTCTGTTGAGATTTTGCATTGCACGTATGATTATGTACTATAAGAAAACTATTGTGGTAAAATACATGATGTTTACAAAAGATGGAAAAGAGACATAGCTATGACTATTAAATGGATTATTCAGTTCACTGAGTCATTCCTTAAGCTTTTTTAAAATTGTTTTTGTTTTTCCCTGAAACATCATCCATCCATTATTGCACCTTGGACAGGTCACCGGTCCATCACAGGGCAAGACAGAGAGGCACAGAACAAACACACACACACGCACACACACACACACACACACTTAATCACAATTTAGATGAACCAGTTAGCTACAGCGGTCAAACCCTCCCAGGCCAGCATTGAAAGCCAGGACCACTCAATAAATCAGTTTATTTTATTTAAATTATTTAATTGATTTAATTTATCTTGTTGGATTGCTAATTTTAGCAGGGAGAAAATAAGTAAACATTCTCAGGAAAAGATTTTGAGAAAAAAAAAAAAAAGACCTACACTGCCAAAACACAAAATCTTGCCAAGTATTTTTGGTGTAGTTCCTTAATATTGATGGAAAAGTAATAGTACCTCAGGCAGATTTTTTTCACTTACAACAGGACATTTTCCCTGCATGACAAGTGAAATAATCTGCCAGTGCAATAGTAATTTTTATAAACATTTATGAATTATTGACTTAAAGCAAACTCATATATGTTGCTATAAAGTTGCTTGTAAGTCAATTTGTCTTATTTCAAGTGTATTAAGATATTTGCACTAGAAACTAAACCAAACATATTTGGTAAGACTGTGTTTTCGCAGTGTACCAATCATTTTCTGTTATGTTTGCTCTATTTCCAGGTGAATTAAGAGTCTTGTTTAGTTTTCCAAATATGTCAGAAAAGGTCCAAATAATCAGTGATTATATCTCATTACTAACTCTGTTACTAACAAGCTGAAGGTTACTCAGACACTTTCTTTATAGTTCAATCATAATTATTCACAAGTTTTTTATTGTTAAAAAATAGCTTTCAACAATTTAATAAACATGCTGAAATGTCCTACATAATATAAGTTTTTTTTATTTTACGTTTATTCACCTTTGCTCAGAGTTGAATAGTAACTCGTTACATTTACACAGTTACAATTACTTGAGTAACTTTCCAGACAAAATTACTTTAAGGAATATTTTTAATTTTACTTGAATATTTTTTTTTAAGTATTGCTACTTTTCCTTGAGTAAAATTTCTGGATGCTCTCTTCACTGTGAGTAACTTCAGAGAACTCACAGTGAAGAACAGGCTCGTTTAAAACAAAAATTAACAAGACACAAAAACTTGTGTGTTAGTTTTTAAATAAGTTTTTAAATGAAAAAAAAAATATTTGGAAATAGATTTTATTTTAAAATTATTTTATTTATAGAATTATCTTTAAAATACAACCATTTCTATATATTTTAGTCCATCTGATGATGTAATTTTCAAATATAAATTAAATATTTTTTTACTTTAATTTCTTGGACGGCTACTTATTACTTGTTCTTGAGTAAATATAAGCTGAAGTAGTGCTAATCTTACTTGAGTATAATTTACGGGTACCCTCCTCACCTCTGTGAGTGTTTATTGTAGTGACTATTTGTCCAAAACTCAAAGTCAACAATCAAAAAACTTAAGACTTCAAAGTGATCAAAACAAAAAGTGAAGCTAACTCAAATAGTTACCTATTGGATTCTGCTTTATGCAGTCAAAAGGATCAAAAAAGGTCAAAATGCAGTTATTTATTGCTTTTATTCCAGTTCAGGCAAAAACAAGTTATGAGCTGATAGACTGAAGTGACTGACTGATTGGATAGACTGAATGATTGGAAAGACTGTGACTGACTGACTAGCTGACTGGTAAAAAACCTTATGACCACCCACATGCATAATGACCTACCTGAAACCTACCTATTTATACTGTGACACACCCACGTCCCAAACTGAAACTAATTAACTAATTAAGTGAATTACTAACCAAAGAACCTATTTTAAATAACAAATTAAACACAAATTCTAATTGTAAATAGACTAGAAAATAAGCAAATAAAAATGAACTAAATAATCTAAATTCTAAGATTTAACTGAAAATGGAGAAATAGCTTACTTTCTGTGACGCTCTGTGTCTTAACACAGCGGGACCAGCAGGGGTCGCTGCCGGGGCCGTCACGCAAACCGCGCTGTTTTCACCCGGAAGAGGAAGAACAAAGGAGTCGGAGTCTGTGCAGTGGAGCGCTCCGTGTGTGTTTTCTCTTGTGTCCGTCTTTAGATTAATCAGGTTTCCTGCCTTTTATCTGCAGGAGTTTTCATTCTGGTAGGAAAGGATGTCGGTCGTGCAGCCCAGTCGCTCGTCCACCGGGTGGCCGCGCCGCGGCGGAGAGCAGTTCGGGGGCAAATACATCAGCGGGCCCGCTAAACCGCTCACCCTGGAGCGGACCATCAACCTGTGAGTCCGGTACCGCCTGCAGCCCTCAGGCTGAATACTGATGTGGAAAAGACTGAGGCAGTTCTGTCTGTGACCAATGTTTTATTTTGATGCAGGTCTGTGCAGTATAGTGACCAAAATCGTTTAAAAAAAATCACAAATATCTAACTTGTGAAGGCGGTACTTTTAGTTAGCTTTGGCAAACATAATGAAATATTATGTTATGCATAAAATGTGTGATTTTGATCTAAATTACTCAAAAATAGTTTTACTTAACTCATTTGTTGGCTTTTAATATATACAATAGCAAGTTTAAATGACACAATCTTTCTGATCCATGGCAGATTTATGTACTAATTTAAGTTTTATTAATTAAACGCATTTAATGACGTTTTGCTTATATAAGTTTGAAATAGATTGGAATTGAATTAATTGAATAGCAGTTTTTTCCAGCTATAAATTAAGCATCTCAATGCAGAAAATAATAGTTTCTGCTATTAAAACTTGCTGTTTGAATCCTATTTCAAAACTTTACACAACATTTCTGATCTCCAGCAGATTTGTGTATTAAGTAATCAGTGTTAGTTCCGTAATCATTTATAATTTGTGATATGTTACAGTAAATGTGTTTTGATTAATTCTCTACATACTATAATATAATATAGTATAATTGGATTAATTGATTTTTCCTTTTTTAGCTAAAAGTTAAATATCTCAATGCAGAAAATGTGACTTTTTTTTATAGAGTACAGGTACACTGCAGGAATTTAAAAGCTAAATATTTATTTTAATTTATGTAAATTTACATTGAAATATGTAAAATATATTCACCCAAAAGATAATATTCACATAATGTCTGGGATAATTTCTATTTATGTGCACTGATTAAACCTTCAGCAAATGTTTTCCATTAATATTCCACATTTTTGGAGTTTAAAATAGATTATAATTGAATAGTCCTTTTTTTAGCTAAAAGATAATCACCTCATTATAGAAAATGATAGCTTTATCAACAAAACTTTCCATGGAGTAAAAACACATTCTGTTTGAATTTGGAACATTTTATGGAAAATTTGAAAACGATGCTCAAACAGCTATATTCTAGATTTCTGATACAAAGTAACAGGCTTTCTAGGATGAACATTTTACCTAGAAAAGAACAGTGGTCACACATGAAATCTGTTGATTTTCTGTTTCATTCATTCAGTAAAGTTGTGCATTGGATTAAAAATAGAGTGATCTCCCTATACACGCAAAAAACTGATCTAAATTTATTATTTTTTGCCAAAATCTAAATTTGTAAACTTTCTTTGTTTCTGATTTGCTTTGAGAACAAACAAAGTTGGCAGCCGAGTGAAGCATGTTTTGTCTTTCTGTTCCCAGATATCCTCTCACGAACTACACGTTTGGCACCAAGGAGCCTCTTTACGAGAAAGACTGCTCTGTGGCCGCCAGGTTCCAGAGAATGCGTGAAGAGTTTGATAAGATGGGCATGCGCCGGACAGTAGAGGGAGTCCTCATCGTTCACGAGCACAGATTGCCTCATGTTCTCCTGCTGCAGCTGGGCACGACGTTTTTCAAGCTGTGAGTGGCTGGGGCTGCTGCAGGAAGCAGCTCTGGGCTGCAGAGTTGCTCGTTTACAGTTTATGTCTGTCCTGCAGGCCTGGTGGAGAGCTGAATCCTGGAGAAGATGAGGTGGAGGGTCTGAAACGCCTGATGACGGAGGTAGCCGCTGTTTGATTCTGCCTCTGTGATTGGTGTGAAACTGACCTGAATTAACTCTCTGACTCGTTATTAGATCCTCGGGCGGCAAGACGGGGTGAAGCAGGACTGGGTGATAGATGATTGCATCGGTAACTGGTGGCGCCCCAACTTTGAGCCTCCGCAGGTTGGTGTGCCAAGGAAATGTTTACATATTTATGTAATGCACACATTTGTTGAAAAATCCAACACAGGGAAGACGTTTCCTGTTTGCTGCCACAGATCCTCAGTCATGTTGGACTTTGTTTAGGTTTCATGTTGATAAACTGAACCTTTAAAGATGACCTATTGTATTTTCCTGAAGGAAACCCCATGGATCTATGAGGTATACAGAACATGTTAATTACATTTTTGCACAAAATAATTCTTAGATAAAGAGATTTTAGTCTGGTTTTAGTCTACACTTCTTCTCATTCTCAATCCAAATAAGCTGCTGCTCACCACGCCTCCTAATTCAACATTTACACTTGCACTTGAAAATGGCTGCAAACAGATGTGCATCTATACAGCTATACATCTTTGAAAAGCAGAAGTAGAGCCTCCTGCACAATCAAACTCAAAGCAGCAAGTTGTTTTTTTGGTTGGTAAGTCAACAACAAAACACTTGGCTTTTCTAGCAACCACTGTGCAGAGCATACAGTAGTAAAACCAGCTGACCAAACGTATTTGAGTTAGCTTGTGTTGCTAGGTAACGGGCTGGGCTTTGCTGGGGTTGCTAGGTAACAGGGCAGTGCCTTCTGATTCGTAAAGGTTTTTAAATCGGCTCATTTCCAGACATCAAATAACATTAATTTATTGTCTGGGTGGTTTGCTTTTAAGGACATGGGCTGTGTTTGTTAGAAGCAGTAGAGAGCCAAAATGGAAGGACACAAAGTCCAAAATGTGAATCTTGCCCAATCTGTGTTTTCATGAGTGAACTAATGTGGTGCTTTTCATCTTCCAGTACCCGTACATTCCAGCTCACATCACTAAACCGAAGGAGCATAAAAAGCTCTTCTTGGTTCAGCTGCAGGAGAAAGGTCAGCATTTCTTTTTATTACCTCAAAAGTGCTGAAAAATTTAAGTCTGCAATTATGAAATGAGGACAAATGGTCGTCTCTGCATTTAAAATCTATAATATTCCCACAGCATTATTTGCCGTTCCCAAAAATTATAAGCTGGTTGCTGCTCCGTTGTTTGAATTGTACGACAACGCGCCTGGATATGGACCAATCATTTCCAGTCTACCGCAGCTACTGAGCAGGTAAAGCATATTTTATTAACATCGTGTGGCTCTGTTATGAAAGATGCACAACCCTTATTCTGGCTATTTGGCTATCAGAAACATTCTAATTTTCTTTCTTGGTTAATTTTTACTGACGATGAAGATGAGTAGGGGGTCAAAAGTAAAGAAGGTTTCGATTTTTATCATGACTTCAATTCAAAGAGCCACTTTTACCTCTGATGGTACAAAACACAATCTCTCTGAAGTTGAAAACAAAAGGTTTATTAGCATTTTTATTTTTGAAAGGCAATGCGACGAAGCTAAAATTCTATTACATTTCAAATTGTAGAGTCGTCTGGCTTTACAAAGGACAGAAAACTTTATTTTGTAGATTAAATCTGGCTGAATCAGCCCGTTCTATAAATATGGAAAATAAAAAAAGATTGATATCCTGCTTACAATGTAAAGCACGTAGTTTGAATCTACAAAAATCATGAAATTATTCAAATCACTACTTAAATGCCTTGTACTAATGATATCCTTCTAGATGTAGAATATTACCACTACTATTAGATACTATATGCAGATATCATATAAAACGAGAGGTGTCCCGCGCCGCTCAACCTCCACCAGACGGTGAACTCTCTCACCAAACTGCAGCGTGTAACTCAAAAAAAAAAAAGAAAAAAAAAAAAGATTTTAGGTATGTATTAAAATATGTCTAAATTAGGTGAATTTATTGCGAGATAATTTTTCCATTTTGCCAGATAACGCAGTATCATTTATGCCTAAAATAAAAAATTAACAGCCATTCCAGGCGATCGGCCTCATGGATGATCAGCATCAGAGTCGGCAGCAAGAAACCTGATTGGAGCATCTCTACATAAAACCATCAAAAGAGCTACTAAAATCACCCTCTATGATTAAAAAATGCTTCTCGTCAAACCATCATTGTAAATTTGTCATGGCTCTCCGTCCTGAAGGGTTTCAAGTTGCACCTGCTTTGTTTGTTTTTTCTCAGGTTCAACTTTATCTACAACTAACCTGACCAACAGAGTGGCTGTCTCTGTGAGTGCAGCCAGGAGCATTGTGCTGAAAGGACGTCGTCTCTCGTTTATCTTTTACGAAACAAACACCTGTTATGTCTGGTAAATAGAAAGTCTACGGGGTTGTTGTTGGAGAAAATGATACGGTCCGAGTTGTTTTTGTTTTATTTTTTAAACTTGTGAAGCTGCAGCCTTTTGTAGTATGCAGGTCTCTATTCCAGAATCTGGTTTTATGTTTGCCTAAAGGTTGACAATGTTTGATTAAAAAAAAATTACAACATTGTGTTTCCTGTTGTTTTAACCTGTAACAATGCTGTCTTTTTTAAAATAAAGCTGTGTTTTGAGTATGTTTTTATAAAGTTAGAGGTACTGGATGTTGATAAGCACTTTTAAAAAATCTGTCAAGTTTATGCTTTTAAACACAGAGTAAGGACTTTGCATCGTAATAAAATAAATCCATGTTAATGCCATCTTAGGAGCAGGTGTTTATTCTGGACAGAAAAATAATTAAATTGATTCAGAATGAATACAAATAGCATTTATTTAAATCAAACTACTTTAGGCTCAATTGACAACATGAAAAATGCTTTTAAAATAGACTTCACTTACAGTAATGCATTGTATTCATGACTTTATTTTTTACCACTTAACAATATTAATTTTGTAGAAGTCTGGCACCCAGCTGCACATTTTGGAGGACTTTTCCCTGGGATTTGTCTTACAGGCAGATTTAAATTATGCCAATAAGATTTTATCACTTGTTTAAAAATAAAAACGGTGTTATAGTGCTTCTGAAAATCTTTACCTCAGAAATAATAATCAAATTATTACAGTTTTTTAAGGTATTTTTACTGTTATTTGTAGTGATGCATTGTACTGTCAGACTCGGATGTGTACTAACCAAGTGATTACATGTAAATGCAATGCTGGAATAATGAGAACTAATTATTCATAAATGCAAGTGATTCAAATGGACATAGCTGCTGTTTGTAAAGCAGAAAGACTTCATTTCATTAGTAAGTTAGACATTTTTGTGCCTTTTTTGTAAGTACTGTCCTCTCATTCATTTATCTTTATCTCTTATTATAAAATATACAATGTTCTAGGCATTTCTTTAAAGTAGAGCAGACGCTTTTGGACATTTTCTCTGTCTCATTAGTACTTAAGATGATTCACTGAAGCCACTAACTGAATGAAACGGTAAAGATTTATTACTTTTTGAAACTTTAAATGCAACATGTTTTGATGTACAGAGAATCCTAGAAGGCTTGGTTGGCTTGTTTGGATTATATTCTAAAATATAATTTGATCAATACGTCATTTATATTATAAGTGCCCTGTTTAAAATTATTTTAATGTTTCTCACTCAGGAAAAACAACTACCGGTACTTTCACAATGCTGGCTTTTTTATTTTTTTTGGTCAGACTTTTGAAAGTGTTTTACTTTTTGTTAAAATTCTGACTTCATGTCAGAATTCTGATATTATGCCAGATTTATTTTTTTAGAAGCTCAAATTCTCTTTTTAAAAAAATGCATTTATAAATCTTATTCCAGGATTAAAAAAAAAAAAGTATTTTATTTTGAACAAATAACATTATAAATGACACTTAATACAATAACGTCAGATTACATTAAACAAATGAACAGAGGAATAATGGCATAAAAAATATTTTTTTTAAATGACAAATGCTGACGTTACTAAAAGATCTTGCAATTTAAAGTAAATAAAATAAATGTATAAATAATATATAATATATTAATATGTAGTTTTTAGTCTATACAAGCAATGTTATTTCCCTAACAAATGTGTACAAGTACATAACATGTCGGTTACAACTAAAAGAAAAAGTAAACAATACAGCCTGACAGTCATCACACCGGGCACGCGACTTCTGCCCTCTGACGTAATTTACCCGCGACGCCGCTTCCACGCTATCCGGTGTCTGTAAAGTTTGTGTTGGAGAGATTCCCCAGCTATGAGCTGCAAGCGAGCGCAGAATGGGAGCGGAGACACGGACAAGAAGAAGAAGAAGCGGAGCAGCGTGGAGACCGTGGATCTCTGTGGAGCCGTGGAGGAAGAGGAGGTGAAGCGAGCGGTGAAGGAGGCGTGGAGCGACAGGACCCACTACAGCAAAGGCCAGTGAAGCACAACGCGTTTCCCGTAGACTGGTCATAGTGTGGTACTATTTTTAGGTCGGTCCGGAGGCACCGAGAGGTGTTGATGGGTGGGCAGAGGGTTCCACTCTAAAACTACAATTTTGTACGATTTATTTATTCACGTTGCTGTGGCGAAACTTGACGTTTAAATGATTGAAATGGTGAGATCTTTTTTGTGGTAGTCTTTTCAATCAATCAATCAATCAATCAAATTTTATTTGTAAAGCACATTTCAGCAGCAAGGCATTTCAAAGTGCTTTGCATCATAACAAACATAAAAACACAAAGTCATGTAACATAGAATAAACAATCAAACAATGACATTAAGTCAAGTTCCATCATTAAATTTTTAATTGATTGCGTTTCAAATCCAACTCTAAACAGATGCGTTTTTAGTCGAGATTTAAAGGAAGTCAGGGTTTCAGCTGTCTTACAGTTTTCTGGAAGTTTGTTCCAGATTTGTGGTGCATAGAAGCTGAACGCTGCTTCTCCTCGTTTGGTTCTGGTTCTGGGGATGCAGAGCAGACCAGAACCAGAAGACCTGAGAGGTCTGGAAGGTTGATACAACAACAGCAGATCTTTTATATATTGTGGTGCTAAACCGTTCAGTGATTTGTAAACTAANGGGAGCCAATGGAGGGACTTTAAAACTGGTGTTATGTGCTCTATCTTCCTGGTTTTAGTGAGAACGCGAGCAGCAGCGTTCTGGGTCATTGATTTGTTGGACAGACCTGTGAAGACGCTGTCTTCTATATATTCATTTTGTTACAAGCCAAAAACACAAACCCTGGTGGGAAAGAGAGTACATATAATATATAAGAACCACGTCTCGCTGCAGTAACTTTAACTTAGAGATGTCCAAACCTTTTGGCTCGGGGGGCCACAAAATGCTTAGTAATTTTTTTTTTAATAATTACAGCAATTTTTATTTTTACTTGCTAAATAAACAAACCAAGCACACATTATTTTAGCGAAATAAGCAAATTTGTTTGTAGTTTTAAACCGAAGAGGGTCTTGCCACATTAAAAAAAGGCAAATCATATGCTAAATTTAAAAAAAATCTTTTTCTAGATTCTTTTTGTATCTTTTTGGCCATACGGTTTATTAAACGGTCATTCCTGCATTTTAGTAAAAACCACTGGATGTTTTTGACTCTTGTTAATAATAAAGTAAATTAAAAGGAAAACCCTGGAGGAATACTTTGTGCTGCACGTTACATTTTCCATTTTAATATTTTAATTGTCTGTATCTATCTTAAACAGCCAGGCATCAATGTAAATGTCACCAATATTGATTTTTAGATGTGATTCTACATGAAACGGCAAACCAATTTTAGGCTATTCTGGAACTGTGATCAAGGGCCGCCCAAAATTTTTCACAAATTATCTCTCATACCGTACTGTCACAACATAATGACAATTTTAACAAATATGTAAAAAAATAATAATAATAAAAAAAAGTGACATAGTGCAGCTTTAATTTCACTTAGAGGATGGGTCAGGAGGGGCTAGAGCTGCTGCTTACTGACTCATCTTTTGTTAAGTGTGGTAAAGGGACTAGTTAAATATATCAATATCTTGGTAATTTTTTTCCATAATTCGTTAGATGCTAGTGAAATGGAGACAAGCTGTAGTCTGTAGCTAAGCTAACAATGCTGAATGGTTGATAATCTCACACATAGACTATCCACCTCTCTTGGAGAAAAACTGGGTTATAAATTGACACTCTTACCTTTTTTCTCTCTATTTTTTGTGTTTTTGTTGGTTTTTTTTTTAAACCTAACTTCATTATTTTTCTTAGTAGCATAGTAACAGCCACAGCCGTTCAGTGAAAATATGGATGTGTGTGTTTTGGTTTGGGAGTGGTAACATTAAATTTGTACTGCTAAAAACAATCTTTAAATCTTTTTTGTTTTTTATTTCTATGAACAATCAATAAATAAGTTGTGGAGGGCCAATTAATTGTCATAGACATTACGACAATAGAATTGTCATAATGTTCCCCCCCTGTTCAGATTAGATCAGTTTTGTCCAAACTTTCTGCCATAAAGGCCAAAATCTTTACCTTGAAGCACAAAAATGTTATATATTTTTATAACAAACTTTTTCTATATTTATTTTTATAAATTATATTTATTATTTTGTCTCAATAATAAACAAAAAAATATGATTTTATTGAAATCAACAAAATAATTTAAATAATTTTATAGAAATTATTTGCTTTTGAGGTTCCAGTTACTCCAAACTTAAGAACTATGCAAAAACTTCATTGATAAATGAAAAATAAATTTTTCACACTTAATTTATTTTTTCAAGAAAATGCTGTCTTTAAAAAAATATATCAACAAACTGCCTGCAAGTCAGATTCGCTCAGTTCTAGATTTGTGGACAGGGAGGTTGTCTTTGTATAGCTGGCCTTTCAAAATGGAGGTTAATATATTATTAAAACATTTTTTATTTCTTCTGTTGCTGCAGGAGATCTGGAGTTGGACTGCCACCCTTTCCCTCACTGCATAATCAAGAACTTCCTGAGCAGCCAAACCTTTGCAGAAAACCTGCAGAGAGAGCTGCTGGAGCTCAACTTCAACGAGAAATCAAACGATCTGTTCAAATTTAAACAGGTGACCATCAAACCCTGGTTTATTTCCCCTGGAATGTGGTCAATTATTAATTGTTATTTTGTTTGTTCTCTTTAAGTCAGATGATCTGAAGAACAGAAAAGAACCACACATTTCAGCTATAAGGTAAAAAAAACCCAACAAATCCAGATCGGTATGAAACATTTAAATGCTTTCCATTAACAAAAAGATAAAAACATTTTTTCCAAAAAAACAAGACGTCCTGTTTCTATTCACATGTGTGGGTTATTGTCTCACAGTGGAGGAGCTGATGTGACATTTAATGGGTGGTTAATCTCTTCTGCTCCTGCACCTGATCCAGAGCTTATCCCCGATACCAGACACACAAACCTACTTCTACTGTAATCAATATTTCCTACCTGACAGAGCGGCCTCTTTTTAAACGCGTTACAGAAGCAGGTGCATTAATGACGGCTGGATTCAGCTCAAACTTCAGAGCAGACAAGAGGATTAACAGGAAAACACGCCTCTGCCTTTTCTGCTGTTCTACTTTTTCCAGATAACGTGAGAAAAATAAATAAAGTGCAACTAAATTAAAAGATGCTTTTATTTTTATACTGTTATTGTCTAACGGCAGAAAATCTTGTCATTAATTCTATTCAGATTAATTCTAGTCTGTATAAAATAATTAAATTGAGGCTACATAAATGTTTTGACAGTTGTTTTAATCTCTTCAGAAGACATAGCAATCGGATTTCTTTTGCAATAAAAAAAGCACAAAAACAAAACTCAACCCACAACAAAGGAGCCATCTATATAAAAAAATAAAAATAAATAGGGCACCAGATTTGTGAAAAAGACCAGATTAGTAGAGCCAGTTCGTTCATACAGAAATTTAAAGTATGGGAATCACTCCATTAGAAAACAAGCTTAAATTCAGTCATAAAGACCTCATATAAGTTATATTCGGTCTGTAAGATTCCTTCTGAAATTGTCTCAAAACAGTAAATTGTCATATTTCTGTTCACATTTCATCTATTTTTGAGAAAAGCATGACTTATTTTAAGCTTAATGTGCGCATTGCTTACTAAAAAAAAGGTTTGTGTAACTAATATGATTCATTATTATGATTATTATTCACAAACTGCCTATTTATTAATTTATGAATCTTTGAATTTGTTGATTTAATGGTCGCCTCCACCAGGGGGCGCCAGAGATTGCTCAACTCTTATGTCGTCATCGGACCGCTTCTTGTGATAAATGAAGGACATTGATAGCTCTTAGTCTAACACCATGATGATTTAAATAAATTAAAATGAGCTGCAGACCGGCTAGTGTAGAGATGGAAAACAGTAGTTATTGTAATAACTATAGTGAATAAAGTGAGAAAAACTGAATGTCTTAGTTGTAGCTACTAGATATGGTAAGCAGTTAATGTTTTATCTTCATGATTTAAAAAAGGATAAACCTGGTATCCAGCCAGGTATTAATTTCTACTCCTGACAAAGAGAGATAATGTGTGCTGACAGAAATTTAAATATTGTTTATCTCTTTCTGTACTAGTTTGTCTTGTTTTTTGTTGTTGTTTTTTTTTACATGCGTATGGGCCGGTTAAATAAATTAAATACATAAAGCTTATTTATTGTAATTTTTTTCTACACCATTCACCTTCGTTATTGATTTTCAAATTTTTCTGATGTTTAAAATATATTTAATTTATTGATTATGATTCTTAATCAAATGTATTGCATTAACTTTTATTTTTGAGTGAATTACGTTTAAAAAGCTGTGCCAACATAGAAATATGATGTGCTGTAATTCTGATTAAACAAGAGATATAAAAGCTAAACGAATTGTGTCAGTTCACAAGCATACGGCTCTACCTTTATAAGCTGGCACACCTATGAATGCAATCCAGCCTTGGGGATTAAATGCTGCTATTAAATATACAATAAGAGTTACCCCCCTCTGTTTGTGATCATCTATAATTCATGTAGCAGCAAATGTCATGGCAGACTGTCATGCGTTTGTTGTCTCTGAGTTTTATTATTGTGCTGACTGTTTCTTCTTCTTCAGGGCGGCTCTGTTAGGGCGTTTCCGCTCCTGGCTCGGGGACGTGTTGGGGGTCGAGCTGGAGCCCACCATGGATATTTCCTGTGCTAAATATGACTATACAGGTGAGATTTAAACACAACCCCAGAGACTTAGGGGAAGTCGCTGCATTTGGTGACAGTATATCGCATTTTGTGTCATTTCAAGATGTTCTTTTGTGCCATGATGACGAGCTGGAGGGGAGGCGCGCGGCTTTCATTTTGTATCTTGTACCTCCATGGCAGAGCAGCGATGGGGGCAACCTGGATCTCTACTCCACAGACAGTAGGTACCTTTCTGTGTGTGTGTGTGTGTGTGTGTGTGTGTGTGTGTGTGTGTGTGTGTGTGTGTGTGTGTGTGTGTGTGTGTGTGTGTGCGTGTGTGTGCAGCTGTATTGTTAACTGTCATCATTGTCATCAGGTAATTTCCAGCCGGAGAGCGTCGTGAAGTCACTCGTACCGTGTTGGAACACCCTGGTCCTGTTCGAAGTGTCTCCAGTATCTTTTCACCAGGTCAGGCTTTGGGTTTGTTGCTCTCAGTATTTGGTTGGTTTGAGCTGATTTTTTTGTTTTGTTTTTTTCTGCAGGTTTCTGAAGTTTTGTCACAGGACAAGTGCCGTCTGTCTCTGAGCGGCTGGTTTCATGGCCCCTCTCTGGAGCGTCCTCCTCGTTTTAAAGAGCCGTCCGTCCTCAAACATCCACACTTACCCAGAGATGTGAGTGCTTTTGGGAAAGAGAAATTTAAATCTCAGATTTGTACATACCAGATCTGATTTTTGATATTAGTCTTTTTTTTTTTTCTTGCTTACTTTTCTTTTAAAAAATGGGTTTTTTTCTAAATTACAGAAAATATGTTCAAAAAGTGGGTTTTATTTCACTCACTGCTTCTGTGAGTTGTATGATGGAGTATTAGGGCCAATTAAACAAGAATTGTTCAATTATGATAGAATAGTAGAGCCAGACACTATGCCTAAAAACATATCAAGTGTTTTCTATCAGTGGATACTAATAATTAATCATTAATTTTTTAGTTTTAAATATGTGAAATTCTGCCAAGCTGAAGATGTGACCTTTCCCACTTTTATCCAGAGTTTTCACTCTGCTTTATTTTTTCTATTTTTAAGCAGTTATAGCGAAAACCTAAGCTACTGCTGCTCCAGTTAACAGGTTGTTGCTAGGTAACTAAAGAGTGAGTTGCTAGGCAACCAGGAGTGAGAGAGAGTTGATTCCACCAACCTATTTTAGTCAGCTTTGAGAGGTTGAGCAGCTAAAGCCTTTCCTCTGCCTACATCCCCCAGAATCCTGTGCAGCTCTAGATTGGAGTTCAGTAAAATTATTGAATATTCTATCAGACGTATTATGGATTATTGATTAATGATTTTTTAAAAATCATTAAGTCTGGGTATAATTAGTGCATACTATAGATGTGATTACTTTTGCTTTTTCCCTTGCTTGAAATCCTTTGAGATACTTGAATTTAATCAATTAGGTGTTATATTCTATATGTTAAACAACATTATTGGCTTTGGGTGATTTTCATGTTGTTAATTAGTGTTTTGTTCTCAGGTTTATAGGGTGTGTGTAAGAGAGAGATTTAAAAACATCAATTTTTTTTATATTTTAATTGACCTTGTCTCTGCTGTAGAATACAGATCGTCATTTTTAGTCATTTTTAATAACTGTAAAAAATGAAATGAAATCATATAATTGTGAATTTCTTTTAGTTAATTTGAATTGCTTTTATTCCAAAGTGTGCAGCTGGAAATCTAAGATTTATCTTAAAAATGTTTGAAAATGCTTAAATTCGTCTGTTTAGAAAACTTGATAAACTCATTTGAGAACTGTATGTTATATTTGCTGATGTTCTTTAAAAATTCCTTAAATGTGACAAAAAAAAAGTGAAAACGGGGAAGTCAGTAAGTGGGTAATACAGCCTACTAATTGTGTAACGTACAGCTTGTTTTTGCTCCTGATAGGAGACTGTGCTGCTGGAGTGGATCAATCCTTTGTACCTGGATATTTCCTACCAAGAGCAGATCCAAACCGAGTTTGAAGACGGCTCTGAAATTCAGCTCAAAGATTTTCTAAAGGTATCAGCTTTGCCTTCGTCTTTACTTCCTGTATCCAGGTGTTCCTCCAGGTTGATTGTCAGATTGTTTCCTCAGGAGGAGAAGTTCAGGGAAGTGAGTGAAGCTCTGCGACAGACTCGCATTCAGTGGATGAAGAGAGGTCCACCCAATAAAAGGTGGGTGACGTCGGCCGGCTCTGAGGTCTCACATTTAGCAAATTCTCATGCTAAATGTTGTTTTAGGTGTTATGAATCAGCCTCTGTCGACTCCCTGCCGGAGTGTGTGAGTGTGTGCTGGGAGCTGCTCCGCTCAGAGGCCTTCTTCCTCCTCCTCTCCAACTTCACCGGCCTCCGGCTGCACTACCTGTGTCCGGCAGATGATGAGGACGAAGAGAGAGAGACGAAGGACGACAAAGAGGCAGGGGAGGTTGCAGGAACGTCAGCAGAATCGCCATCATCATCATCATCAAAGGCAGGCGCTGACAACGGAGAGAAAAGTATGTGAAAATATGGGTTGAAATTAGGACTGCAATGAACAATTATTTTAGAAATCAATAATCGATTATTTAGATTTAAAAAAAAAAAAGGCAGATTCTGCAGATTCTTTAACTATGCAAGCCTACATTACACAATGTTAGAAATACATTGCATTGTAACCAGCTTTTAATGTATTTCTAATATATTTCTGGTTTATTTTAAATCAGAAATTAGACCTTTTTTGCCTATAACGCAGCTTTCCTTTACTTGATCATTTGTAGCAAAGAAAAAAAAACACATATGTATATATATATATATATATATATATATAATTGCTTTCTTCTTGACTGAGATTTTTATTTTTACAGATTTTAAATCGGCTTAAGGTAAAACTATACCACATGGGGAGATCTGGGTAGAACATATCAAGGTTTATTATCTTAAATGCAAACTATATGTATTATGTAACCCTTCTATATTCATCTCAGCTTCAGTAGGTCGACTTCACGACAGACACATTCAGGTTCGATGTATTGATTC